>VZRV01004677.1:771360-878923 GCA_013398115.1 Falcunculus frontatus
AAAAAAAAAAAAAAGAAAAAAGAAAAAAAACCACATAAAGACTGCACAAGCAAAACAAAATATATTTTAAACTGTTTCCAAGTGTTTTGAGTTCTTTAGGCGTAGGCGGTACCTACATTTGGGGTCTAATGGAGTGTCAGGGATATTTACTGGATATCTTTTCTTTTTCTCTGATTTTGTTTTGTGAGCATAATTTGAACCTACCTCATTAAACAAACATATATTCTCACAAACATTCCTTTTGCATTTCATGGCTGTAGCTTATCACTCTTCGTAATTTTTGGCTCGCTACTCTATTGACTTCTTAAAAAGTTGGAAAAGTTTGAAAAATAAAAAGTCTTGCTCTTTGCAAACAACTCTGAGAAACTCAGTGGGAGTTTTCAAAGGTGTTGGTATAAAGAAAACACCCAATTTGCATTATACATCTAAGGGATTTGTGAGATTAATTTCCTTATTCAGCTTTAAAATCCTGCCTCTAAGACTCAAGCTCACAATTCAGTGTGAAGAAGAGGAAGGTCACAGATTGCCACGTCCAGGACACAGATGGTACCTGTGTCATCAGAGCAGTCAAGTTCCCTGCCATGGCTGTGGGAGCAGATCTTGCTGAATCACCCTGTTCCTGAACCCACTTAGCAGGCAGCTGGGAGATTTGACAGGACAGCAGGGAATTTTGCTCCTAAACCCTTCACTGAGGCTGATCACCTAATGAATACAGCGCTTTATCCTCCCTATCTAACGCCCTTGTGGATGTGCTTATGAATATCTAATTTTTTGACGTATTGGACATGGCTCTCCTGCCAACCCATACATGCAAGCTACGTCTGTAACTTCTGTATTTTTTGGTCTACCTAATGAGTAAAAGAAAGTGACCCTTGGAGGGAAGCCTGTGCTGCAAACCTGCCTATGTGAGGCTACTTGTGCAAATGAGGTTTTCAGGAAGGGGAGGAGGGGATAAACACTAACTCTTCCAAACGGGTTTACAAAAGAGATTCAGTGCACCATATTATCTAACAGTGCTCTGGCTTTTCACTCGGGGAGACAGACATTAAGGTGCATTAGTCCTATCATTTGTATGTCTGTAAATATCAATAAAGTATGTTATTTGGCATTCACATTGACACAATGAAGGACGAGGACTATCCTTTTCAGGAAATTTCACAGAGCCATTCACAAACAAAAGCTCAGTAATTTAATCTTTCAAAAGCTCAATAATGCTAAGTTCAAAATTGCAGGTTTTAAACTAATGTACCTGATAAGTAATGATGACAGAATTTAAAAGGTCCATTATTTGGTAATCTAATATTCCCAATCCCAGTTATCTGTCAAAGAGAATACTCTCCCTTAAACAGCGCTAATGTGTTCACATCTACATTAATCTCTTAGGGAGAAAAGAAGCATTCTTTAGGGGCTTTATCTGTTCCCAAATGTCTGACTCCACGAGGAGCCATTTCGCACTGCTGCCGAGGCTGTGTAAATGACTCCAATGTCTTTGTGCGATAGGTGCGATTTCTTACGGGTACACACGATCCGGAGTCACCGAGAGGCGCTGCCTGGCCAGCCAGCCCCCGGTGTTCCTTTACACGCTGTGCCTGATGCCTTTGAATCCTCTGCTGCTTCTCCTCTCCAAAACAAACATCGTGCTCGCGCCTTTGCTCCTGACCTGCTTTTCTTGCACCATGTGTTGCTTTTCCGTGCGGCACAACTCTCTTCTTCTGTTGTCATCTCCCATCCATACACCAAAAACATCGTGGAATTGTGGTATCTGTTTGACAGGATTCACAAGGGGACAGCTGAAAAGTGCTGTTCCTCTCCTTTCTAGGGAATGACATGAGATCATACACACAAGAGATAGGATCAGGTGTACCACAACTGCCCACGGACTCTGAATTCATGCAGGGGTGCCCTGGGTGCCATAGGCGAATGGAGTCACTCTGTGCTTTCCCTGGATTTGCAGCCAAGGCTCCTTCCTCTCAGTCTGCCTCCTCTGGAAATTTCTCAGCTTGCAGCTCAGCTCTTTAAATCTCATCACTGGAGAAGGTTTGGGCCTCAAGCAAACCTGAGTCTGCGCCCCTCCTCTCTAAATTCACAGAACCATAGGCTGGTCTGGGTTGGAAGGGACCTTAAAAACCATCTGGTTCCAACCCCCTGCCATGGGCAGGGATGCCACCCACTAGACCGGGTTGCTCAGGGCCCCATCCAACATGGTCTTGAACACTTCCAGGGATGTGTTCCAGGCATTCACAACATCTCTGGCCAACCTGTGCCAGGGCCTCACCACCCTCTGAGCAGAGAATTTCTTACTGACATTCAATCTAAATTTCTCCTCTTTACGTTTAGAACCATTCCCCCTTGTCCTGTCACTATCTAGGCATGTAAAAAGGTTTTCCTGTGTTCGGGCTGATGCAGGACTTTCCAAAGTGTGTGTGCAATAGAATAAAGGCAGTCACTACTTCAGGAACACTGTACTTTTTCCTGGCTGAATTATTCAAACACTCCAATAGAGCATACATAAGTACACACAAAATTCCTTGTGTTTTTTATGTCTTTCTCTGTCTTGATTTTCAGAACTTAAAGACACCACAAATTGACCCAGAAGGAAACTTTTCTGAATCATTATGTGTATCAATATAAAAGCTTTATTTGCAATGCTGCCTGGAGCACTGAAACAACATGATTTCTCTGTGAATCCTATGGAGCAGCATATAAATACACTTGGCATAGTGTTGTAAGGGAGTTCTGAAGGTGGTGTTAACTCAAAGGTTTTTTGTACAATTCAAAGAAAAGGATAAATGGTCAGAATTGTGGTATTGTTGAGAAAATGTAGCTGTTTACTATGTCTGCAGGCTATTGGTTTGGGAAAGTAGTTGAGTGGAAATTGCTTTAAAAAAAAAATTTCCCATCCTGAGTCAGGAAAGAAAGTCTCATGTTCACATGTGAAAGCAGCTCTGTTTAAATTTAAAGAGTGAAACGAAAGGTCCAGTTCAAGGTATAGTAATGCACCATATTTAATGCACTTAGTCCTATGAATAGAGAGTACATATTAAAAAATATTAAGTTGCGCATTAAAATTCTTAAAGAATCTGTCACGTTCAGTATAATAACCAGATGGATGGATAAAGTCTGGCATACATGGCTGCTTCAGAACAACACCCCACCACTGCCCAGAGAGCAGAGTGCCTTTCCAGGTCCTGCTGAGTACTGGGAGCTGCCTTGCTGCTGCTGTGGGTGCTGCCCACGCAAACTGGCTCCAGGAGTCCAGTAAACACCAGTTGCTCAAAGAACAGGACTTCAATTACAAAAATCATCCCAATGGTGAAATTACCACAGCCATTTCCAGGATACATATGTGACCCCCTGGAAGCTAAATTCGCTGTGGAAAACAAATGCCTCCTTACAGAAACTGAGCCACATATTCAACACCTGGCTGGAGACTAACAAGCGGTTATCAGGCAGCTCCAGGAGAGCTCTTCAGCAAGTGTTTAAATCTGCATTCATATTTCGGTGTTTTGTTGAATCATGGCAAGGGCAGCATGATATTAGCGTGACATGTGTAGCCCTTGTGGGAACACTGAACTTATGCATATACATCCTCACCCCAGGGGTCACACCCGGCCTGCCAGCCCTGCATCTGCTCAGCTGAGGGGACACGAGGCACAAAGAGAAACTTAAGAAATGTTTACTGTCTCCCCAGCAGCATTTTACTTCTGGTTTTCCTCTATGGAAGCCTGCAGGGAAAGCTGGCCTTTTTAATCCCATTTGGCACATTAGGTATTTATTTGGTGATGTTTTGAAAAGTTTTGAGAGATTGAAGTACATTTTCTTGCAGCTGTGTGACTCAGAGCGATTTGTGTTTTCACTGAAGTCATCTCAGTGCCACAATTTACATGGGAAGATCAAATCCTGTGTATGTGCCCCTGAACTAGGAGAATGTGCAGAATATTCTTTGTGTTTCTCTTTTTCACTTTGACCCTTCAAAACCAGGGAGTGCTCAGTTCCCACCTGATATATTGTATCTGATTGCCAAAGATAAATTGATCTTTATCTACAAAAGGAGACCTTTTCTTCTGCTCCCATCAAAGCATCTTCTGGGATGATGTTTAAACAATTACATATTAAAGAACCTTTGCAATATCAATAATTAAATAGGTCAGAGAGTTTGTTAGGTGCTTTCTGTATTTCTAGGTAGTTCCTTCTCGATTCCAAACCAATTAACTAACAATTTCTGCCTTTAATTCCTTCTTTAGTCAGATTTTCTTAGCTTTCATTGCTTCACTGCTCCTTTGGGTGCTTTTAAAAGCTCAATATGATTGTTTTGATTCATTCTTCTATGAAATACCAGAATTTGCACAGTTTAGTTCAGCTAGCCATCAACTCAGGAATACGGATGTGCTCATTTTTTTAGTCAGGTGATTCTATCTTTCTAACAGATGACAGCCAGTATCCACAATTCACTCAAAAATCTGTTCCAGGCCTGCCTTAAAAAGTCTGGATTTCTCCTCAGGTTTGTGGATTTCCCCCTTTATTTTCTTTTTTTTTTCCCCTTTGAATTTGCTCTACAGGTCTTTAGCTCCAGCTAGTGGCTTACTCCAAAATGCAAATTTTGTCCAGTGCCTTAGAAGAAAGGTGGAGTTTAGTTGTAATTCCTACAGTATTCTGAAGTGTGTGTTGAGAGGGAGAATTATTCAGAGGCATTAGTTCTTCCTGGCTAATTCGAGTTAACCCACAAAATCTTTAAAATGTAATAAACACACTCCTTTTTCAAATTGCAGGCTCCTGTGTTATCACATTGGGCCAAATTCTGCCCTCAAGTGTAGACTTGCATAGCTCTTCTGGACTTCAAAGAGAGCAGCACGTATGTGTCTTAAAGCAAAAACCCAGATGTTTTCTCAAATAAAAAGCTTTACCTCGGCTCCTACTTTGCACCCTTCTTGTTGAGAGTTGGTGTAGCTTTTGTACAACATGCACAAACAAAATTAGAAAGCTTTATTTTTAAGTAGGGTTTGAGATTTGCAGCCACCTTTGGTGGGATTCCTTTTCTCTCAGGACTTTGTGGATCTCTTCTGGCTGTGGAAGTCCCTTGCTCAGCCTGGACTGGTGGCAGAGGATTCCCTTGGCAAGCTGTCCCCTGGAGGAGTACAAGAAGGAAGCTTTTGGGGGTTCCACTGGAAAGAGGGGTGCGTGCCCCTGCTGAAAATCTCTCTTAGGTGGATTTGTGCTAAGGTTCTGCAGATGCAGCTGTGTCCTGCCTTGGTAAATCCGACCCTGCAGTCACAGGCAGGGAGTGTTTGAGGGAATCTGAACACTGGGGTGGAGGGCTGCAGGTGGTTTCCCTGTGAGGAGAGAAATAAGTTTTTCCAGGGACAAATGATTGTCTTAATTTAATTAATTCACACAACCTGCCCTAATCCTCAGAATGTAATGTTTAAATGGTAAAAACAAAATGCAGTTTAAATTCATAGAAAGCCACACATCACTTTCTTCTCAGGTTTCAACTGGAAGTTTCATCGAAAGTGTAGATAAAATAAGTATAACTTAAAACTCTTTTCTCTCCCTCAGCCCCCATCCCAAGAAGTACGTATACCCATACTCTGTGGGATAAAAGCACATGGGCAGACACAAGTCAAGCTTTGTTGTGTGGCTCTCAGCATTGGCACCAATACAGGTGTGGCTGCCTTGGCAGCACTAGAGGAAACCCATTTGAATTCTACAATCCTCTTGTTTAAACCCAAAGACTCAAATGTCTGTTGTTTGTTCAAAGACTTTTATTGTTTCCATTTCATTACTTGGTGAACTGGATATTGGGACAGGTGTGTCTGCAGTCTGCTCATATTGACTGTCCATCTAAGATACCAGATAACATGATAATGCATTCCTGGGTTTCACAAACTTTGTCACTTCTGCCATAAAACCCTGGCACCTAGTGTAAATAAATATATCTAGAATATACTAAATTCAATCCAGGTCTCTCTCCAAGGGCAGTAATCTGTTCCTGAAGGCCTAACCTTCCTCATCAGTCAGGAATTCTGCTAGTCCTGCTCTATTGATTCAATCCTTTTCTGAAGGCGAGAAAAGCACCAGAGTACATTAAGAGATTTTATGTCAACATCTCAAATGTAGCTTTTGCCACAGCTGAAGCGAACTAAATAACACCTATACTATGCAACACCAAGAATACCTGTGCCTGCCCTGATAGAGATACAGCTGTATCTCTGCTTTGTCTGTTAATAAATCTATGCACAAACTCATGCAGACAAACCATTTATGTGTGTGTATATGTATTTATATAAAAAAGTATGCATCTGCACACAGTCTCCCTCGAGTTTTTTCCAACTCCTTATCTCTCACAGATATTTTCATTTAATTCCAATATATCAGAGTGACAGAACAAGCAGAATTGTTAAGTGCTTCCCAAGGTTCTGTTGTCAGTGTTATACCAAGGCAAAAAAATAATATATTAGTGTTGTAATTTTCTACCAAGTGCACCAACAACACACTTGGGACACACGCAGAAGTCTATTGATCCACTAGGTCAGGGACCTGAAAATATTTGAAATTGTTCTTTAGAAAAATAAAATAACCCACACTCTTTTTGAATTACTGTGGTCTTTCAAAGTCCATATAAAGTATTACGCAAGGAGACAAAGCTATTTTACCAGGCAGGCAGATATTCCAAATTACTGGTTCTTAACAAGCATGGTAATACATCAGTCAAAAGCAATAAATTTAAACTTAATGAAATCTCAATTTGCCTACAGTGCATTTCACTTTGACATTTTCTACATTGCCACGGTGCTTTGATAAAGTTTTTTAAAATGCAAAGAAAGTGTCTGTAAGGCTAAAGAGCAGACTTGGTGCCATTGTGCCCAGTGGAACATTACAGTACTTAAGTTCCATCACTATATGCCCTGTGGCAGACTAAGCCTGAGTGCTAACATAGGTTCAGTTTTCATTATCATCATGTGATTATCCATTTTACTGCATTTAACTGATAATACAACTACCAGCTCACCTTAAAAGAATTAGCTTGGAGGTTTCATTGCTTTCCAAATGGAATTCATTTGACAAACAAATGACAATTAGCCCAGTCTCCCTGTTCTGTGTCAGGATGGTTTTTGATTGAACCTAGACCAATTTACAATTTTTAAATGAGTTTAGACATTTACATTTAAAATGTCTAGAGGAAATTAGCCTTGGGACATCTAACAGCCAAAATGCTTTTTGAAGTTGATTATTATTTGATCTAGTACCCTCTACCTGTACATTTTGTTCTGACTTCAAAGTTTTGGAATGAAAATGCCACCTACACCTCAAAGCATAGTGAAAAACTTAAAAGCAGTTTTACTCATTATGTTATGCAAAGAAACCTATATTTTAATATTCGTTTAATATGGTTAGTTAGCTTTAATGACACCAGTTTGACAGTGTCATAGTTTTCGAATATAAGACATTGATTGAAGTTTCCTGTGCTTGCCGGCGTTTTTTTGTAGAATGAAAGAATATCTTTTGAAGGTGAGATTCATATGCCCCACACTGCCATTCTACCAGAGATAGAAGTGTAATCATTTACAGATGAATGCATGTTTTTGTAGAGTCAGAAATATGTTGTCATTTCTGTATTATTCTGCGTATCAGAATCTTCACTGATTTTTGTTTTCCTGCATACTAAATCTGTCCAGCTATATTCATATTGATCTTAAAGCAGGAGGAATTCCTTATGAAAAAAGGGTTGTCAATAATTCCATTATAAATATGCAGGCCCAGATAACACAGCCATGAAAATTGGACTGAAATTAGGCACATGGTGTCTCAGCCTTGAGGTAATTTGGATCATACTATTTTTATTTTGTATTATTAATTTATGCAATTTTTGTAAAGTTAGAAGTACAGTTGGCCACTGCAAAATTATGAGTATAAAAATAAATGCTGTTGCTTTCCTGGGTTCTGAGTCTTGAAAGCTCCACTCAATGCCTATAGGAGCCTTACAACTTCCAGAAACAGATCTGCTTTATTTTAACAAAATCACTATTTGCCTTGCAAGCAGTAATGATCACTTGGGAAGTATTTTTAAAAAACATTTTGTGACTTTTTGATATATATGAGCAGACAATGTTATCACAAAGTAAGGTTTTCTATCGTGGATAAATTTGATTTTCTTATAACAGTTCCTACAAACCCTGCTTAAGAGGACTTTAGGCTTCTGAGGCCTTAAGTGTCCAAATACAGCTAAAAGCAATTGAGATTTTGGAAGAGGCTGGGTTGGAACCCGAGGTCTGAACCAGCACTCATGTTTTCTCATGCCATGGTTGTTTACAGAATCAAAGGAATCCAGTGTTGAGGAGTGAAACAATCTTGTATCATCATCGTATCACTATTGCCTAACTTTCAAGTAAAGCCAGCTCTTGTGGGTTTCTGTGTGATCTCAGTTGCCAGTGTTCAAAAAATTCTGCTTCACTACATGCACAGAACACTGATTTTTGCCAGTCCTCAGCTAAAAATGTCTGGGCTCAACTCGGATCTGTAGATTTGGTGCTTCTGAGAGAATTGACCCAGTAGACCTACAAATCAAGCCAGGTCTGTACAAATGTGGTGGGGGCTGTTGATTTTAGAGGGAGCAAGATGATGGTGACACCCTAATTTACCTGCTTAGATCATCCTCTCCAAAATAAGGCAATGAGGGGATCACTTTCTTTGACAGTCAAGGGGAAGGATTTAGGATAAATTCATGCCTCTTTTGTCAGCTCTGGAGCTCAGTGGTTTTGTGTATTCCCTCCACAAGGCATGTAATTCTGCTTCTGCTTCAGATGTGAAGCCTAAGTGCCCTGTTTAGAGTTCCAAATTTTGCTGTGAGGGCTCAGGGATTAAAAAGCGCATGAGTCTCAGATGATCTGGGTAACCAAAGATCTATTAGGGCTTGAATCTCAGTGTTTCATGAGTTATTCCTTGAAGAGGACAAAATCTTTGGCCTGAAATATTTCCTTGAGCGAAGATTCTCAGAAATGGGGAAAATGGAAATCAAATAATGACCTGGGAATAACCTTTGGGCAAACTGTGTTTGGCCTGTAGTGATGGGGGCTTGAAAATGTGAGCAAATCTCAGTCAAGAATGTGTCATTACAATCAGCTCAAAGTAATGTTGTCACTGAGTCTTTCAGAAATAGTTACTTATACCTTCCTGTGTCTGGAACGCTCTAAAATACGTACAAGTGTGATAAAAACACTTCAGGTTTACTTGTTGCAAAAACAGACACCCCAGGGATGGAGGTCAGAGACAGCTTTCCTGGGAAATCTTTAACTATTAAATTGAAAATCTATAATTTTCTAAGGCCTAAAAAGCAAGTCTTAGAAAGTAGATACGAAAATCCTCAAGTATGTAAGTATGAGTGTCCATAAGCAGGGGTGAAAGTGCAGTGGGTGGGCTGAAGGCACTGTAAAATCAGATTGACTGATGCCTCCAGTATCATCATTTAGAAAAACACTGGCTTTGCTTTCCAAGAGAGAACAACAGTTGGGTGTCTCACTTGGGAAACTCTTTTTCTTGTCATACATGCAATGAATTCTCACACATTTTAACAATTTCTTCTCACCAACTCTGAGAATTTAAGTCTTGTGTTTTGTTTGGATGAAAATGTAGGTGTAGGGAATGGCAGGAGTGGTGGTGTTCCTTTTCTGGAAGGTACAGGATGTAGCAACCTGAGCATGAAATGCTCTGTGTCTTCAGGGACTGCTGCTCTCATTGCTCACCCATGTGATACAGGAATTTGGAGCATGAAGGAATGAAAGGGGGGAGAGGCTGAAGATATTTAGATCTAAACATGCTGCTGTAGAAAGAAAAGGCAGTATTTTTAGAGGAAAAAAAAATGGTGGAGGCCCAAAGCATGGAGCTCAATGACTTCCATGCTCAAAGGCACCTTTCTCCAACTCCCTGTATCAGCCTGACCTTATTCATGAGCACACAACTCTCAGAGAGAGAGGGGGAAGGAGCAGGGTGACTGAATATTTCTAGAAAAAGTTGGGTTTCATTTATTATTTATAAATTTCATTTTGTACATATCTTTAGGGACATTAAGAGATTAGTAGTCATGGAGTTTGTTCTGAGCATTAATGCTAATCCTTAAAGATAGGTGAAGGGTAATTTCATTAGTTTTTATAAAGGTTTGGAATAAAACTAACCATTCAGTTAACAGTTTGAAAGGAGACATTTAGCACTGTGCTCTCTGCTCTCCCAGCAGGCTCTGCCTCTCACAGGAACGTGTCAGCACAGACTGGCACCTCAGCAATGAGGGTACATTTCTCAGACGTTCTTTTATGTAAAATAGGTGGGTTCCTCTTTCCTAAATATGTCATATAAAATCATTGTCTCTGGCATGACATACAGTAGTTCAGGAAGGGAAGCTAATCTAGGAAATAAAGGGATACAGACTATTGATGCCAAAATCAGCAATTACATTGTATGAGATCTCATGAATAATTCCTGAGCTGTGATTTAACATTAATCTGAGTGTTTAGTACAAAGCTGGGCCGACACCAATAAAATGCTGACTGATTTGTTTTAAAATAGTGCTCCTTCAGGCTTCACTACACTGCTTTCAAATGAATGCTTTTAGGTAATACCTCAACCTTGCCTCTGTAAAGCACAGACAGATGTACTCACGTGACTGCACGCTCAAATTTTGCCATTATTTTTTTCCCTTAATTTTGGGCTGAAACCTGTTTTTCAAGTGCAGTATTTAATATTAGCCATGGTTTAGTTAAGTGGACTTCATAACACAGAGCTTTTCCTCCCAGGAAAACCTTATCAACACAAGACTCTGTCGTGCTGGATGGTGATATTTGCTACCTGTGTGTGAATCAGGTGCAAAGAGGAGGAGGCCATGTGTGGTGAAGCAAGCAGGAGATTACCAACCAAACCTCAGGAGAGTTTGGCCTGCTACAATTGCTTCTGCATCATTAAATAATGCCTCTTTGCAATGAACATCAAAGGACAATAAAGAACAGGTGAGTGAAACAGTGGTGACCATCTCAGGACACAGCATCCATGTGTTCTGAAGCACTTCTACCCATGCCCAGGGTGTGCTGTAAGCATCTCCCATCTCATTCACAGCTTCTGGCTCTGTAATAATGGCTTTGCCATTCAATAATGGTAAAACACCGACTGAAACTGCTCATTTCATCCATTAGCATTGCCTGTCTGCTCAATAGAAACCCTCAGCCTGGGGTGCTCACACAAAACCCCTGTGCTCTTTTTGGGGGAGGGTGGTTGGTTGTTTTTACAAGAAAATCTCCAAGCAAGGCAACAATCCCTGTGATTTGACTTCTCTTTCAGTTCTGCTCTCTGAGGAGGGTTATAGCTCATGGATCTCCTCAGTGTGGAGATCCTGAATCACCAAATCAGTGAATGCAGTGGAATTGGACAATAACGAGGGAGGCTGCAGTCTCCTGAACTCAAAAGGTGAATTTTCTACAAATGCTCTAATGAATGCTCTCATATTACAGTGTCTCATATCATCTGTCACTTAAAATATAACCCAGTGTCAATGGTAAACCAACTTTGGCTTGACTGGGCCATAGAAATGTGAAGCTCTTCACAAAGAAGGGAATTTCCAACTAAAATGCACTTTCCAGCACTGTGAACCAGCACTGTGTTGGTGGATTGTCTACTTTTTCTTCTGATTCTAATTGTTCTCAAGCATAAATAACAGTAAGGAATAAGATCTTTGTCTGAATGCCTTTTTTCTTCTTTATATATTTGTTTCTAAAACTGCCTGGACATGACCAAGTACTCTGGAACTGAGTGTGTGGAAGTACTAATTCAGTCTCCCCATTCCTAATATCAATATTTACACACTATGCACAGCAGTTTGTGTTTCTATTGATATACAAACCTATTCTGTCTTGTCTGATCACCACAGCAGGAGGAAAGGACAATAAAATGAAGCAGGAATATAAAACAATCTGCTAGCTGAACAGCCAGGAGACTGAGGAGCTCTCTAAATGGGATGGGAGAGGAACCATTTCCACTCAGTAGTTGTTGATTGAGATGGAGTGTGAGGAAGGTGAAAGGTGATTCCATGAGCTGGTATCCTGTCTGGGAGAACACTTGCTGCCCTTCACCCTCAGAGTTTGTTCACTGTCCCACACTGTCTGCACAGGAATTATGGGCTGACAGCTGAGGAGGATAAAGCTGCATCCCCAAAAAGAGATGGATTTCTTGCTTCGTTTCTTTGAAGCTTTGTTTCCAGTTTTGCAACCCAGTAGCATTCCTGCCTTTTTGGGGCTTACCCAGGGCTGAGGGAGGTGCTGGGGTGAGCTGACAGGCACAGTGTGCTCTGTGCACATCCATTTCCAGCTGGCCTGACTTGCTCTGAGTGCCTCCTGCCCAGGAGCTGCTCCAGGGCTCTCAGCATATGATGCTCACCAAGCTGAGTGTTCCACCATCAGAGAGGAATCTCCCTGGGGGCACTTGCCAGTATTTTTTATTGGCAAATGAAAGCTTGGACAAGGTAACTTAGCAGTAGGCACATCCATGATCCAGAGGGGTTTGAAAATAATTACTCTTCTTGGGAAAAATCTAACTATAGGTCAGGGACTGGAGTTCATAGGGTTTTTTAAGGTCTTTTCAGAGCTGTTTGAAGGATTTACTCTCAAAATCCTGCTCTCTCTTATATAAATCTTTGTTGCTATTATTATTTTCCTCATTCTTGACTCATGATATAAAGCAGCCTCAGGACTGATCCAACTTTTTTATCTCTTGATAAAATCCCCTGGAGTTAAGTTACATTAGAAGTGTCATAATAAAGAATATCCCAAATATGTCACTTATTAGCAGTGGCATGCCCTGGCACTTGGGAATATCCCAGCGCTAATAATTATACCGTGTGATCCTCGCAGATATGCAAGGACAAGCTGCCTGATCCAGGAGAGGAAGGAGAAAAACACACAGTTGTCAATACTTAGAATTGAAATTCTTTATACATTTAAAGTGTGTAGTTGAAATATAGGTAGTTGAGTAAATGCCGTGAGTGTTACCCAGGGAAAAGTTTAGCCATTAAAATTAATGAAAAAATGTATGTTTGTAGTTTGCAAAATGAAAGAATATATGGTGTTAGAAGAGGTTTTATCTTCTGTATATTTTTTTTAAATGTAATAAATACAAAGCAAATAGCATTGGTTTATCCAAGGGAATATTGAAATCCATTAGGAATGTACTTGGAGTAATCTGATTCAACAAGTCAGTATATTTCTTTCAAAAACATAATATCAGCACTACATTGTGCAAGATGAAGGTTAGATTACATTTCTTGCCAGTGCAATAATTCCCACATCATAAATTCTGATGAAATTATATCAATATATAAAGCAAATGGATGTCTGACCCACCATGGTTCTCTGGTTCTCAGATGTGGAAGCTGACATCCAAGCAAATCCCCAGCTGCTTTGTGCAATACCATTACAACTGTGCCATTCCTGGGAACTGTTATTAGCTGTCCTGACCAGAAGCGGCTGCTGGAGCTTGTGGTTTCTGCTCTGAATATTAAACTTTGGCACACAAGAGTCCTTATTGTGAGGAGCACTTGGAAATGGTAATACTAAATTGCTTTATATTTGCAGGATTTGATTGCCTCAGATGATACAGGTCTAGCTGGTGGGCCTCTCTTGCTGCTTGTATTTCCAGATTATAAGTCATTCCTTTGACAGGATATCTGCCATAACCAGTTCTCAGTTTCTGTAGTATCCTTCGTTATATTACACCTGGCAACTGGTTTTCTGGGCTGTGTACTTTTTCCATAACTTTCAAGAATAAAGGCAAAATTAAGCTTTTAAATATATCCTAATTTTTGCATCAAGTGTCGGTGAATATGTGAAACTACAGGGTAGAGATTTGGAAAGAATGAATGCTATTTTCCCAGTAATCTTCAATTTTAATAGCCAGGCTATGGTCAAGCCCCAGGATTAATGACTGAACTTGAAGGACCCTGTAAATGTCTAAAAATGCTTAGATAAAACAAACCCAACATACTGAGTGCTGCTCTTGACATATAAAGCCTTTTAGAAGAACAAAAGCTTAGAGTTGATCTTCCAGGTCAGCTTGGGGTAAAAAGTTTGGACAGTGTTTGAAGTCTGTGACAGAAAGAGTTGAGTTCATTTAGGACAGTGTGTTAAAGCAGCATAACAATTTTCTCAGAAATAGGAAAATTATTAGAGTTACGCTTCTCTGATACTTGAAGAATAGTGATGTTAAATTGGAAAAAATAGCCAAAAAAGAATTATTGTTAATGATTTGCAGTTAAAATATAGACTATAAACTATTAAATACAATTTCACAGTTTTTAATCATTGTTAGTGCAGAGTCTTGGATAACTCTTTGCTGTCTCGTTATGCCTTTGTGAGATTAAGACCTCAATGATGTTTAACCCACTATCATATTAAAAAGACTCAATAAGTCTTTAAGAATATATACAAGATTTTGAAGCTTCACAAGTTTGCTTTTTGGTTTGTTTTTTTTAAATGTTTCTCATTAACCTGCCATTTCAGAAAATTTCAGGAAGTTCATGAATACCAAATTCGTGACTATATCAGAAATATCCTGATTTCTTTCCAGGAAGTCACAGTAGCAATGATATAATAGTTAACAGTATTTGGGTGCACAATAGTCAAGTAATGTGAAGCACAAAGGTTTTAATGAAATTTACAAAATTATTTCTTTCTCCAAACATTTTCAGGGGAAATGAGGGGATTTTTCAATGAAAAAAATGCTTCAAAGAATATTTTTCCTTTTCAAGGATTGTGTATGAAATTAAGAAAATATTTTACAATTATAAACATAACTTTTAAACAAGGAAACTTCACGTGTTCTTTAAGAATCTAACCACAATTTCCTTTAAGGAGAAAGCACACTATTGTCAAAATTAAAATTTGAACAAAAATCAAACATTGATTAGCCCTGTGAACTAAAGCATCAGTGTTCTCTACTTGGAAATAATAATTTACTTTCAAAGAAAGATTTAAATGTATTAGAAATACACATTCAAATGCAGACACAGTAGGAATCTGACTCATCAGAGATTTCCCTGTGTGCTGATTCTGTGATGGAAAAAGTGAAGGGAGGAAGATCATTCATCCACACACCCCATAATTCAGCACACAAACCCCAGTACACTCTTCCCAAATCTCAGCAAAGATTTAACAGTGAAATACTGCAGCAAGGTCTCTTGTTACCAGGATTTATTGTTTTCCAAAATACACTACGGAGCGTTGACTAGAATGCCAAGAAGTTCAATTAGAAATAAGAGAAAGGAAAGTACACCTGCTGGTTTTGAGGGAAAGCGTATTTGGGGATTCAGTTGGCCCCTCAGTGTGCTTATGTCTTGGGGAATTCTGAAATTCCTCTCTGCTCTTTAATAGGTAATGTTGACCCAAGACAAGTTAATGTTATATTGATATCAGAAAGCTGGAGCTGGTGCTGATTTTGACAATGTGATAAAGGGCTCATTGAGCACAAGTGGTATGTGGAGGAGGCAGCTTTCTCCTGAGCAAGGGCAGTGCTGTCTGTGTGCTACATCTGGGAGGAATATCTCAGTATGTCACCTTCTTCTTTTCACAAAGTAATACGTGCCTGATCGTGCAGCCTTTACTGGTATAAATCTGCTCACAGGCCCAATGCAGGGCCATTCAACAGTGAATGCTGTTTGCCTGAACCCCAGCAGTGGCCAGCAAGGGCTCTTTTCACCACAGTTCCATGCTGGAGCTCATACCTGTACAGCAGGTCAAGATTTGGCCCAGGGCTAATACCAGCTTCTCTCTGGAGTCCGACAATGTGGGACTGTGAGGGGCACAGCCAGGAGAAGCCTCTGTGCCTGAAGCCAGGGCACTCTCCTCATCCAAATCCCAAACCATTGCATCAATCGGGACATTGCCTACCTTCCTTTCAAGCGCCCAGCACAAGCTCCCTGCTGGAATGGGCACTCCAGACAAGCCCAGTGCTTGACTGACAGAGCCAATTGATCAGCAAAGTTGATCATCTGGCCCTCACTTTTATTTGGGAGAAAGCTGGGATTTGCCTGTGTCATCCACCTGAGGATTTACACGCTGCAGCATCACTAACAGCTGTAAATAGAGACACAAATTTTCTTATGGTATGAACACCATTATGTATCATGTGAGATGTGAATGCCATGCTATATTAGACGAAGATTGCCTCATTCATGAAAGAGGAAGGGGCTGTGGCAGTGTAGAGCTAAAATTACTTGTGGCAATTTCTTATCCAAATTGAGATTTTCCCTAGACTCCATAACCCATTGCTTATTCCATCACTGCTGAAGATGTTAACTGCACAGCATAACAGCCTTATTTTCCAAAAGCTGAGCATACAATGAACAATGTGCAGGGGTGGTGAGGGTGGCTTCACTACTGCAGAAAATTTACTGAATCAATTTCTGCTGAGACAGATTTATGCATATGGCTGGTATATCAATTTATTTTGGATCCTTTCTGGATTCACAGGCCAATTATTAGAGATGCAGAGAAAGAATCTAGGTTATCTCAACAGTCAGGAATAATAACACTGGGTGTGATATTACAGCTAAATGTCACTGCAGCAGCTTCCTCTTTTTTTTAGCAACTGTCCCCAAAGTTTTGTACTTAAGGAGGATGTGGGCTTCAAATAGGACAAATAAACAATATGTGTAGCTCCCTCACACATTTATTTGTGACCTTTAAATCAGCCACTGGTGAAAAATCCCATCCCATTTGGCCAGGAAACATGAGACAATGTATGGAATTTTAAATTTTTTAGAAACTTGGGAAAACATAAATTGTATCCTCAAGGAAAACCAAAGTAAAAAGGGACAGGGACTGTGCTGCTGTAAAAAAAAGAAAAAAGGCTTAAATCCTTTTGGAGTTGGTAACCAGTTTCAAACAGTTTCCTGTTACCGGTTTGTTACTCTGAAAACCAGAACTAAAAGCTATCCTAAAACCAGTTCAGGATTTTTCTGACTGGAGGCTTCTCAAAGGACCTGTTTTTCAGAGAGATGGATGGACATCCAGCATTTTCTCTGTCCCCTCAACACTCTCAAACCAGTAATCATTAAACAGAAAAGGCTGTTTATATGTTTATACCCTTTTCTGAAGCTGCTCCGATAAAAGATTACCTATATATTGAAGGTGTCTTTCTACATAGATACACGTGCCAGGAAATAAAATGTACCACTAAAAAGCCTCCTGCCTAGGACTCGATCCTGGTATTTCTGTTCATCACCAGTCATAGCTGTGGTGAGCTGTCACTAGGTAAGCTTGGAAAGCCTGGGCTGCCTGTGGCTTATTTTGTGATACATTTTTTTTAAATGCACGAGATGGTGTTTTTCCAGACACCTTGGCAATTTAGAGGACTGGCAAATTTTGTCCTTTACATCTGGTTAAGTGGAAATAAAGATTGGAAATAAAAATTGGAAATAAAAACAAATAAAGGGCATGAAAATATTCCTGTAACACAGGACTTGCAGCAATCTAATAACAAACCTTGTAGAAGATGTTAATATTGCAGGAATTTAATTCTGTTTATCCGGGACAGAATACGCATTAATTGCCTATTTAATCATGTTTATAATTAAACTCGTTATAACAATGATTCACGCATCAGCTTCTCTAATTACATAGGCAGGACGGTATTATTTCCTCCTTACTGTTCTCTCATTTAGGCTGGAGATTCCTGGTGTCACCTACAGGCTGATACTTCCTATGAAGGGGTGAGTACGGATGGGGGAAAGCCATTCTCCGGAGAGAGAGGCTCCGCTGTGACTGCTCCACTTGTTTGTGTATTTCACTGGACTATTGGCTTATTGTAAAAAATATTGTTCTTGTGTTTCCCATTCCTGTTCCTTTAAAGCTTCCAGCCTAATGTGAAATACCTGCAAAGTGAGGAGGTGTTTGGCCATGAGGCCCCCCAGCACGGCTCCAGCCAGGTGTCACCGCGTGGGACACAGCTCCTGGCCTCGAGTCTCAGCCCCACTCTGCCTGCAGAGGGATTGCTTTGGGATTCACATGGTGGAAAGGGACAGGGGTGAGGACTGAGAATGTCTGAGCATTATCAGTGACCTCTGGAGAGACCAAGGGGAGCTTCTGGCACAGGGGCTCAGAACAGTGTCATGTCGGTGATGGGCGCTTCTTGGCAAAGTGTCTGCAGCTCAGCAGTGAGGGGACTGGGGACCCAAGAGGGTCCAACACAACGTTTTTTTCTTGTTAGATAGAATTACATGATTCATATCAACTAAGAGCATTTGGTCTTATTCCAGCTCCACTTTCAAGCATTTTGCAAATGAGTTCAGCATCATTATCCCCAATTTGCAAACCAGGAGGTTGAGGTTGAGACTGCAAATACACCTAGTCCAGAGTCAGACAATGGGAGGGCATTGAAATCTGATTCTCTGAGATCCACCAGGTCCCTTATTCACTGAACAGCCCACTTGAAGCAAGATTATCTTCTTTATTTTTTTTTTTAGTTTTCATTTTTAAAGAGATAAAATATTAAAGAACTGGGCAGTGCACTGTATTTCATCCTTTCACTGAGCACAAGAGGTTTGGTTCTTGCAAGAGACAAGTTAAAATATCTGGGGACATATATGCATGTGTATATATGGCTACAGATACATAATTAGTTCCTTCTCCTCAATACTCCTTGCACATCATAGTTAAAATTCTGGAAGATAAACTAGGAAACCATATTTTCAGCAGTCTAACAGCACTGTCATAAAAATTCACAGCAGGCTGAAAATAGCTCAGGAACTAATTACTTTAAAACATTTTTTTTTTCTGGAAAAATCTTGTTTTCCCCTTGAGGCAGTGAGTTAGAAAGTGTATCCTTGTTTAAGTCTCCACGCCCCCCTTCCCTCATCTGCTATAACTGAAAAACAGCTCTGTTATTTAGTTAAAACAATTGCAGACAAATTGAATCTGTAATGAGGATCAATTACTATTGGTATCTTGGAATGTTTTTACATAATTAAGTTCTAGACTTTCCCAAGCAGGTCTGGCTGCATAGGAATTAGAGATGAGGATTTGAGTCATCACACGAGGCTGCAGCAGTGCAGTGCAAAACCTGGAGCACTGGAAAAGCTCTGGGTGATTTTTTTTATTCCTCTGACTTACAGAAGTGCTCCAACACTTTCCTGAAGATCATCAATCAATGCTCAAAAATGTTTTGATCTAGAAAAGAGACTTTTGCAATGTAGGTCTTGCAGGAGAGTGGTTGCACAGCTTCAAACTCAGCAAGGTCGTGAATGAAACTTTCATAGCAAGACTGTGGGATGGCTGTACCCATGCAATGCCACTGCAGCTTTTTATTGCTTCATCAGAGATGCAGCTAGGTGGGAACCCACTTCAATTCTCCTTACCCAGCTGTTCAAAGATGCTTGCTCTCTAAGTTTGGATACAAGAAGACCATTTTTGTGGGCTGACTTCCAGTGGGCTGGTGCTCCCTGACCTCAGCAAATGATCAGCACACTCTTTTGGAATGTCTTCCCTGGAACAAAAGTCAGGGTTGATTGCTTGTTCATGAAATTAGCTCCCTTTTCAGCATGCTGGAAGAAAAATGCTCAAAGATCAGAGAAGCAGGAAGCAGCATAATGGAATAGCATCCTAAAAATCCTTCTCTCCTGTGAAACAGCGGTACCAGCTGAACACAGTCACACACTCTGTATTTGTTGGGACCAAGTCACTGCATTTGTCTTGCATTTGGCCCAGGAAACTCTCAGAGCATCATGCCTGTTCTGCTATCTAGTGGCTATTCTTAAAAATACATCCAGTGCCACACAGTCTGAAAAAAAATTAATCCTGCTTTTCCCCTCCTCCTTTATCGCATAACTTGTTCAATTATATTGTCTTTTCTTGTCTCAATTCCTATCTACAATTATACCTCCCCAAAGCAGCTATTGTATAACCTGTGGGTCTTGGATTAAGTTCAGTAGTCTAGTTGACCCTCCTCCTGACCTTCACTTAATTAAATACAGGATTAAGCCCAAGACGTTTGCAACTCAAATCTCAGGTTAAAGCAGAGGGAGTTCAGAGCGCTGGCAATGAACTGTCTGATGTTCATGAATGAGCTCACCTGGCCTTGTAAAACCACAGAAAGTTCCTGTTGCTTTGAAAGGGCAACTGGTTTTAACCCTTTTGTGGTGAGCCTCTCACTGCCTGTGAACGGAGCCGTGTGGGAGAAATGGGAGAATGGGAGAGGTGCTGCTGGACAGCACAGGGCTTGGACAGAGGCAGCTGCCTCCCCCCCAAATCCTGGTAAAAATGGGAAAGACAAAGTCTCACCAACAAGTTTTGGGAGAAGTTCAGTGTCAGAGAGGCTGTTAAGGACTCTGAGTGCTACCCCAGTGATATGAGGAGGTTTTCAGTAATGTTGCTCAGCAGATTGTTTTCCTCCTCCAGTTTTCTGCTGCCAGGTCTCGGGATCAGCCCCAGAAGATAATCAGCATTTCTTTGAAGCTCACATGGGAGCATGGATTATCTTTCTTTGCTGTCAGAAACACCAACTAGTTAAAGCTAAAATAAGTCATAAATCAGCAAAAGAGGGCGCCTAATTATGAAAATGAGGTATACATAAAACAATTCTCTCTTCTCTAAGCACAAGAATGAGTATTCTCAAAAAAAAAAAAAAACCAAAAAAAAAAAAAAAAAAAAAAAAAGTTATTTATGTTTAACCCTGGAAACAGAGCATTCCTATTTATCTGAAATAAAACAGAATAAGAGCCTTGGGTATGCTGGGGGTCCCTGCATTCATTTCTGAACCACACACCATCCCGTGTCATCTCTGAGGGTATTAGGATGCAAGGAGTTGCCCAGGTCAGAGCTGTGGATGCAGGGGCACATGTTGGTTTCCTAGGGCAGTTGTGTGCATATTCCCCAAAGCTTCCTTCCAGAACCTGAGTTACCAGCATCAGTAGCTTCTCCTCTATTCGTGTATGAAAGGGAAGAGAAACAACCCCATGCTGGGCCAAATCTCCAGACAGTGAAAATCAAAGCAGAAAATGGATCAAACCTAATTTCCACCCGGGGCACTTGAAAACTGCCTGTTAAATTTTACAGAGCAAATCTAAAGCCTCATACTTAACAAGGATAATACAGATGTTACAATCTGTGCATTTCCCATCGTGTCTGGCCATAAATGGGAATTTTGAGAAAGAACATCCCATTATTACTGTTAAGGGACTTTTTTGAGAGTAGGCTGTATAGCATGCAGAACTGAATGGAGCTTTTAAGTGCACACAGGAAATCCTGCTGTGTTCCAATAGTCAGAGCGTGAGGATGAAATCTGGAAACTGTCAGGAGACAAGGTCCCAGACTGCAAAAATCTCTGTTTTAAGCAAGTGAGTAATTCTTATTGAAAATTGAATTTATACTTAATCATTTTACACATTGAATGACAAAACATCTCTCTCTTTGCTAGCCCAAACAGAAATAAAGGGGAGAAGACTGAAAAAAATCAAGGGTTATTGGATAGAAGTGTGTTTAGTTTGCATCTTCCAATACCTGGCTGCAGATCCATTTTTTTCCCAGTGTGAGACAAACACTGAGCTTGTAAATTACAGTTTCCCTGAAAAATTGTTCAGTGTTTTTCTGTGTATCAGGCTACAATCTCTTCACCATGAACCAAACCCAGCAGGCACCAGGCCCCAGGCGTCAGCAGCACCTCTGAAGAGACTCAGTGAGTGCACCAGCCAGTGAAAGAACAATTCCAAACACATTATTCAGGGTGTCTTGTATCATCTCTATAACGTATATTGACATTTTCTTGCTGCTGTCTACTTTGAAAATGTCATGTCACACAGGATAAAATGAAGAGCAGTACCAGGAAAACCACATAATCTGACTGGGTCAGGGACTGAGCTCCTGGGAAACCCACAGGAGAACTCTCAGCCTGAACTTTGCCAGGTAATCAGCATTCAGGTACTTCAGGCTTTTAAATCCATGGCATTAGTTGAAGAGCATTTGTCTAAGATGTCCGTTACTGGTGACAAAGAGTTTGTTTGTTTTTAAAATCTGCTTTAAATCTAATGGGCTACTGAATCTCCCCAAACTCCATTTGACGGTATTATTTTTCCAGATTAATTTTTTTTAAGAACAAAGAAGCTTGACACCCCATACAATGTGGAATAAAAACTTTGAAAATGAATAAAAAGCAACCCCGTGACTAATACATTCACTATGTGAAGGAGCAATGGCTTAGTGGATCTGCTATTTCATAGGCAAAAATGCAGAGATTGCCTCTTTTGTCAGTTCATAGATAAAATCCTATTCTTTGTAATCCCTGAAGAAACAAATCAAATAAGCTCTGGCTGAGCTAACCATTTTCAATCCATCAAAGCAATCAAATTCTGTTTACCTGAATCAGAATGATTTCTAAAATGTTATTAAAAAGTAAAATGGAGTTTAACTATTCCAAAAAACTGAAAATGATGTGCAAACACAAAAGGGATAAGATTTCAGTAATTATGTAGACACAAAGTCGGTGCCATCATTTGTACCACAATACAATGTAGCTATGGCATATAAAGATAAAGCTTCCTTTGTCTAACATTACTGCTGCAAGTGATGCATAAACATAATTAATGTAAGAAGTCTTCAAAGGGGCGAATATTCATTTAGTCAGTTAGTTTTATTGCTCTTTCAGGCAAACAAAAGTTTTATAATTTAATAAACCAATTAACTGATTATATATTTCACCCAAAATATTTGTATATCACACATTACTATCATTTCACCAATTGCCGTGGTTTTTCACACAACAGAGCCAGCGTGTGGTGCTACAGTTAAAGCATTGCATTTAATGTTCACTTCCTTTGCCCATCATTCTGGAATGAATGCCATGAGAGGCTTCTGCCTAATTAGATTCCCTAAATTCAGCATCAGGCTTCATCCAAACCCTATCCTGTAGTACCTCTGAAATTAAATCATTATGTTGGTCCTCTGTCATGATCCTTGAACTAAGCTACATGAAAAATAATTTTTTTGTTTGGCTTTTATTTCCTACATATATATTTAGTAGAGTTCATAGTTGGATTTTGCCTTCAGTCTTTAGCTTTGCTTCTTTAGTTGCTGAGGTCTAATAGAGACTGTGACATCTGCCATTGCACTTCTGTGCTCTGTCAAAATATAGTCCTAAATTTGTCAAAGCTATGACACAAAAATAATTTCCTTGTTCAGCGTGGAACCCAACCTCATCTGATAGTTATTTCATTGCATAATGAGAGGCAGCATATGCCAGTGGTTAGCATGAGACTGAAAGTGGGAACTCAGCCATCTGTTTCCAGCAAAAACACTGCCTGCATGTTTCTGGGAAAATGTCATCCCTCCTGTGCCTCAGTTTCTCAAATAAAATGATGGATAAATTGTTCTGCACCTTCCTAGAACGTGAGAGCCATTCATAGCACTGACATGGCCAACGAGGAGCAGAAAGGGCTCATGCACTAAATTATGTTTGACCAAAGCCCATTCTGCCTCATGATCCAGCTCTACTCTCAGCTCCATGGAATGCTGGAGCCGATGGATGACCGTCCATGGAAGTTCAGTGGGCAAAATGTTCAGGCAGTGAAACTGTCCTAGAGGTGATAATTTAATCCCTCCTTCTGGCCTTTGAAAATCTGCAGTGGGTTTTAGTTCAGAAACTTCTATTTTGTGGAGAAATACAATTCCTAGAGATTTTGGAATCTGCAGGGCCTCCCTAGACCCTCCCTGTATGAGTCAGAACCCACCACTGCCTCTGTTTCTTCTCAAACCTTCATTGTGTTTCAGTATGTCTGGAGGAACCAAGAGGCACTTGGTCCAGCTACACATTTTTTTCAATCCTTTTATTTGTGTGTGTGTGTAATTTTTTTTAAGATAAAATTACTATTTCTGCAATTATTGGCAGTAAGAGCACAAAATTATTGTATCCACAAAAAAAAAAAAAAAAACCAAAAAAACCCAAACCCGCAACTCTTTATACTTTGTCTTTGCAACTGATAGTTTAACTTTTACATTTCATTTTCCCATGCAGCAAGGTGCTCAGCTGCATTGATAAATTTTAAGTAATGAGGAATACACCAGGATGTGCAGTGCTGTCCCTCTCATATACACATGCACAACCACACACACACACACACACACAAAATGCTCAGAACATTAAAGAAAGCTGTTAAGCTAATCTGGTGCATCTAAATGGGCAATATATATTGAATCCATGCTCCATTGATCATAATTATTGCGGTGCCCTTTATCAAGTAACCATCTTAAACCATTATTTAGAGATCATTTTGCTTTCCATTACTGTCACTATATTGCAGAATTTGCTAGGAATTGGCGGCTGTGTGATAGAGGGGTGTGCAGCTGTATTAGTCTGGAATCTGCTCCTGTTATCCAACAATGTTTCTAAAATGAGAGACTTAGTGCCGTATTCACACAACTTTTGGGAAGCCTTTAACTTCACTCTGTACTGACAAGGCACTCACATAAGCTTTGTTTGCCACATAACTCCTTCCCACCTCGAATTCTTCGTGTATTTCCCTTAAAATGAAATAGTCCTTTTTATGAAAGTACAGCCTGTACAAACTGAAAAGCGTTTTTTAAGATGTAACCGAGAGTTACTAAATGGCTTCACTGCTGCTCTGTGTGTTTGAAATGGTTTATGAACCTCCACAGAATCATTATTGCTCTTTAGGTTATGTGAAAAAGGGAAAGAAGAGTGTTTTATTCTCAGCTGGCCCTCTCAAACTCTGCATCACACAAACGATAACATAATTGTGCAAAAGTCGGTCTGGGAACATCTGAAGCTAAATTCAAAGTACTGTATTTTCACAAGCACTCAGAAAACACCTGGCTTGTTTGCCTTGTAAGAAGATTAGTGGAACACATTGAGAAAGAGGAAAACATGGTTCTTAATGAGACCAGCATCATTTTAGACTGAATCTCTATCCCAAGCCTCTCAAAGTAATGCACCTGGCATGTGCTGCATGCTGTGATATTAATAGATGTATCAGGAACACAGGTGTTTAAGCTGATATTTGCCAGTTTAACCAGGTGGTAAGGAGATTTTAATGTCTCACAAAAGTAAGAGGATGGAAAAATAGAAGTTTCAGACACTCATCATCAGTGTTAGACTATGAAATGGTACTAAACATGTTGGATATAACTAAATCAGCATTAATCTTCTGATTTACAGTGAGGTGCGCAGCATATTAAGAGATCAGTTCAACTCCTGATCAGAGTTTGTCCCAGGCCTTAACATTGAAGTGGGAGAGTCCTTAGGAGCAGGCTGGATACTCAGGAGCCCTTTGTATAATCACAGCCCAAGTGACCTCTGGAAACATATCATGTAACCTTTCAAAGTTTTTTTTTTTTCCTATCTGTAAAATGAAGATAATAACCCTTCCTAATCTCAGGACTTGTGAGACTTCAATTGATTATTAGCATTTGTATAATCATTTTGAGCTCCAGAGGATGTGTATGCAGTGCATATGTAATGTAACAGGTAAACATCCTGCTCAGCTGTGGGGACAGACATCAAATCTTATCTCATTGGGGCTTAAGGTCAAAGGCAGAGAGAAGGCACCTGAACCTGATAAGGGCTTAAGTGTTACAGGAGAACTACTTATGTTCTGAAGAAGTCACCTCTATCACTTTCTTCTTGCCTCTAATCTGCTCTCAGATGCTGTGTCTGCTGCTATCAGGCTCTGATCTCTCTCCATGCCTGAGGAAGAGCATTTTGACTAAACTGGGTAGGCAAGCCAGGGGAGAAAATGCTTAGTGCCCTCAGAGACAACAGCAGCTATGAGTTTGCTTACTTCTTGTCTCTGTAAAACCTCTTCCAGCCTCCTTAGCCTATTAAAAGCCCTGGTGGAGGAAAGAGAAGAAATTAAATGAATTTCACTGACCCAACTCTAATACTGCTCAGAGAACAGGTAAGCTGTTTTAATGTTCAGACCACTCATAAATATAGATGTGCAACCACATTTCTGATATAATTTCAAAGTTCTGTGACTCTGCAGCCACCCTGGGTGTACATTACACAGTAATGGCATAACCACAAGCAGGACAAAGTACCTTTTGTTTGTACAAGGCTCCAACAGAGGTATTTGGGTGCTAACACAAGTATTTGCAGTGTGGGATCCTCTAAAACTGACATCTTGAGATCTGAAATATTTTTGCAGTTGCTCTGGTTGTGGAAATCAGTAAAGCAACCCCTAAGGCTCTATGAAAGAGAAACTGTGAGGTCTAGGATCAGGTGTGATTGATGGTTTAAGTCAAGTAGAACAGAGTCCATGTCAATTCAGGTCTCACACACACTTGTTCACTGCTTTTGTGTACTCTATTTTTAACTCCGTCTGAAACCGTCTATAAATATTTCTCAGCTGCATTAGAGTGGGAAGCACCACCCACTCATTGTGACTGTACAGAAGAAAGGGAATATGGACTTTTCAGAATGAACTGTGACCTGTGTGAGATGTAGTTAAACAAAGTTTACAGTCCCCTGAACATGACTGAAGGCCAGTGTTCACATAGAAGAGCAGCTTTGACAGACCATTGGTCTCCTCTGTTACACTGCCCGGCTTGCAGAGCTTTTAACACAGGACTTTGCAGTTGTTGTGCTCTGAGGTTCAGTGCCTTCCACAATAATTCCTCCATAGGGACTGTGTCTGCAGCATCTCTGTCTCTTTAGAGCAAAATATATCTTTCTCATGTATGACTTCCCTCCAGAAAGTTCATGAGTTACCATCAAGAACTTTCTCCTGAAAATGTTACTGACAAAATGTGATTCAGAGAGATATTTTGTACAAACTTTTTCTCTCATTTTTTCCCACCATAATGGTGATCAGGAGTGCCACGATGATTAGTCAGGAAAGACCATTAATTGATACAAGGACTCCTGTAAGGGAGTGGGCTTTGTTATGAAATACAGTGCTACATTCAACAATTTGTACCTCCCTGGGTCAGGCTAAGCCCTGCTAATTTCCATTTTCTTCTGGATATTACACAATGTACTTCCCAATTTTGCAGTTCAAACCCTTTCTAGTTAATTTGAACTTAATTGTCTTTAACAATGTAAAATATGTTTGCTTTTCTTCTTCCATCCTTTAGAAAGGGAGTGTCCTTGAAAATATCAAGGGGACAGAAAAGGCAAACCTGGCTTTACCCTGCTGTGAATCTGCTGCTCTGTTTATTGTTTCTTTACCAACTCAAGTCATTCCAAGATACTCTGTAAACTGATTTGCAAGCAAAATTACTCTGTCTTTGCCAGTGTTGCCTGTTTTAAGCAGTCTTTGGAGGCCTTACTCATGGTCACATCCGGGTACCCTGTGCCTATAAAAGCATCACACCTCTAAACATAGAGTTGTTTGTGGACAAACAACTCAACTCCTTAACTACCCTACGAAAAGTAGAAAAGTCAGAGCATTTATGCAGTAGGGTGGGGAGAATCTGAAGAAAAATCATGTTGATCTCACAAAGATGACTCAAAAAGTACCCTGGATGCTGAGCAGCCAATCTTCACCATGCTTCTTTAAACTTCCTTGAGGTTAACAATAAAATTCAAATTAAGGTCTTTATTCTGCTCCAAGATTGGTGTTTGCAGATTGCTGCATATCAGGTTACATCAACCCCTGCTCTGCCATGCCACGTAGCAGATTCTACAAGGTGTGGTGTTGATGGACGGGAACAGCCCCTTGAGGCTCAGCTCATGTGAGTCATTAGAGAAAGATTTATTTCTCCTTCACTTAACAACAAAGGAGGCTTCCCACATGTGATTTTAAAAGTGTTTACATTGAATGTATTGACTAAGTTTGATTAAGTAATTGAAGTCGCATAATTAATACCATTAAGAAAGATTAATGATTTCTTGAACAGATAAAAAAAAATTATGTCTTCTGAAATAAAGTTACACAGGTAAGTTAAAAATAAAAGAACGCAGTTGGTATCACAGGTAAAGCAAAGTAAAAAACCCAAAGGGACTATATACTTCCCAGCAAATACATAGCTTGTGTTTTTAAATTTTTCTCCAAAGCTAAGCTGTTTCTTCTTGTCAAAGTATAAGTCAATTATACTGTAGCACAAAAAGAAATCTGCAGTATTTTACTGTCATTGTTGGTAATTTGTCCCTTAGGGTGTTATATTCATACATAATTGCATATTGTCTCTCCCTGTAACATTTTCTACTTTCTTTCTCTGTTAGAACAACATAAGAATTATTGCATCCATGGGTTTTAGCAAATTATCCAGCTAACTTGATTTACATTCTATTCACAAACAGAATTACAGAAGGGAAAAATAAATTGGCTTTGTTTTTTTTTGCTTAGTTATCATTTGGCCCTGAAAGATTAGAGTTTGTTCCTTTTTTTGTTTTTTACTTTGTGTGAGTTTTCTTTAAAAGTATAAACAATGCAATTGTCTGCAGACCATATCTGGTCTTTTGAAAGAGATTCACTCAGTGATAGCAATAACATCATTTACAATTGTGTTCCCCTATTTTTGCTTCTAAAAACTGGAGATGGCAGCACCATGCAAAATTGCCATCCTCTTAAATGTGGATACCCTGGTGAATGTTCTGTCCTAAGCTTTGTCAGATTTCTCATCTGAGCAGGATGGATGGAGCAGCGACAAGTGCCTGCCTTTAGGGCTGCTAGGTCATAATTCAGGGGCCTCCTTGTTTCCCAGAGCTTTCAGACCCTGCAGTCACCAGTCACCAAGAAGAAATTCTCTTAGCAAAATCTTCTGAGGATGCTTAGATTATCCAGGATAGTAAATATGTAGGTTAACTGTGAAATCCTGAAGAATGGCCTTATCAAGAGTAGAGTAGAGAACTGATGTTGAAATCTGATGTAGGTAAATGCATTGTGATGAAAATGGAAAAGTACTTTATTTTGCATGTACTGAAATGAAGTCCTGTTTGTCTGCAAGCATGAGGAACAATGCTAGGGTTATAATGAGTAGTTTTGCAGAAGTACCAGCTTAAAGCCATACTCCAGTCAAAACAATTAACCAGATATTATGAGGAAAGAAATAGAGAACTACACAGTAAGTAAAATCATGCCCCTTTGTGGATTCAGGATGTACACAACGGGATGTGTAGACCTGAAGAAGGCCTGAGAACAGTGCCACGGATGGTCATAGCTTTCCAGTGATTTCCATTTGAACAGATGTTGAGCTCAGCCTGGAGAGGCTGCTCTGGTGTGTGACCTGTGTGGCCAAACAGTGGTGACCTTGGCAGGTCTTCTGCCTGAACTGGAAACCTGGAAATCTCAGGCAGCAGAGATTTGTGTGTGAACACAAACTGCAGAGCAAGTGGAGACCCATTTGGCACCGTTGTTGCTGCTGAACTGACAGGCAGGAAAAAGAGGAGCCTGGCTGTAATTAACAAAGCAGCTTAACTACTAATACCTTGGTAATGTCCCTCGTATTGTAGATGAAAGGCTCAATTGGTAATTTGAAATGAGAACAAACACACTGAAAGGATGGTGGCTGTGAGAAAAAGGAGTACATGAAAGCAGCCATTTATCCAAAACAGCAAGTTTCTGGATGTGCTTACAGGGTCTTCTGTGGATGCTGGAATCTGCTTTTGCAACTGCTTTCCACAGCCTAAAGCAGGTGAATTGAAGTTTCGTGCAGGTCTTTCTCAGCAGCTCCCAGAGCAGTTCAGACTGGATTTTACCATTATGGAAGCAACACAAAAAACCACACACACATACAAACCAACCAAACAAAAACCCAAACAAAACAAAACCCAAACAGAACCAACCAACTAAACAAAATGCTCTTTGAAGGGTTTTTAGAGTATACATCTGCATCAATCGGAAAAATTAATAAAAATACAACTCTTGCCTGGGAAATGAAAAAAAATCAGCACATTTTCAGCTGGGAATTATATTGGGGAAAAAAATGCTTTTGCCAAACAGAAACCTCACAAAACTCTAAGCAGGAAATACTTTTTTTTAGACACAGAGGATGTCTATACAGAGTCGCTTTGCTTTACAGCATTGAAATTGTATTTTATTGGTATTTTAGACCCCACTACTTCTTACTGCACCGAATGGTGGTGGTATCATTGTAAAGTAGCAAAACAGGTTGAAGAGGTGAACCAAGCAGACTTAAGCACAAAAGGTGTAGGATCCCTCAGGAAGACCCCCCATTTCCCAGTGGATGTGATGTTCCAGGAGGTCAGTCCGTCCCACTGTGTGATGCAAAAGTCCCAGGCTGTGTCCTCACCCTGTTGATTTGGCTGCCTGCACTGAACCTTTCTTGCAAGGCACTGACACTGGGCAGCAAATGTACTGACAGATCCCTGGGATCTCGTTGAGTGAGGTGAAGCAAAGCTGATGACATGATAGATTTCCATTTTCTGTTTGGCTGCCGTTCTTTGAAAATGAGAACACTGGGGAATTCCCTTTATGAAGAATTGCTTTACACAGAGGAAAAGAAATGTTTTCCTGTGTTACAGATGTAACTTCTGGGGGCAATACATCAGTCTTCTAATAACTCTACAGTACAGTTAAGTGTGAATCCCACCTCATGGATGCTGTTGGCCAGCAGAGCCGTATCATAATTATCACAGGTAAACCAGAGAAGTGTTTCCTGAGGTAGAAAAGCAATGAGTCTGAATCTGACAGGTAATTCCTTCCCAGGTACCAATCCAGAAATCATTTCTTAGAAAAGATTTTTTTTTTCTGTTTTGAAATCGAGATGATGAATTTTCCAGCATTCCAATTCTCTCTGCCAGAGTTCCTACTCTCGTGGCTTAGTGGCTCTTTGTATTCATTGCCCATACAGCATGGGCTATGTTTGCTCAGCTCTCCTCCTCCTCTTCCATTTCTCATGAATAACAAAACCACAGGAATAGGCTGAATGTCTCTAGAATCATTCAGGTAGCAGATGAACTTTGAGTGTTGACTTTTTCACCCTCACAGGCATTGTCCATTTACTTTCTTCTTATATCCCTGCTCTAATTTGTACAAAGCTATTTGTGATTAGCTGGCATTTACAACCAGGTATTGATTTTTTTATTAATTTATAAACAGTTCAAACAAACAGTGGTAGTCAATTCTAGGAATAATCCCCCAGGAGGTTAGGAAAGATACAGACAAGTGCACAATCTATAGGCATTGCACAGTGCATTAATGGGGTAAGATTTCAGATGTCTGTGTATACATTCACAATATCCCTTTGTCTACGTACTGAAGCTGGTAAACGCAAATGTTAAGGGAGTATTTTCAGTAAAATATTTTCAGCATTTCAAATGATTCCACCTCATATAAAAAGCAGCATGGCTATTCTTTAAAGATGTGCTGGCAGATGACAAGGGATCCCCTCCGAACTTAGGCATTTTTGAGGAAAAAGAGGCCTGTGTTAACCATGCTGAACACCAAATCCCAGAGGCAGAGACAGAACAGGTACTGCAGTGTCTTAGCTCAGAATAAAGGCAGGTGCCAGCTGGGGATCCCCCAAGTTGATTCAAGGCTGTTCAGGGACAGAGTGGAACACACACCAGTCCAGTGTCACCTGAACACCTTCTGCTGGACACTCACAGCGTGTGGCTGGGTAAGCTGCAGTACAGAAAACATTTATATGTACATGGGTCTTTCTATAAAAACTCTAGAGATACAACAAGATTTCTTTCTCCACGTGTCAAATTTCTCTTTTGGGTGAAAAGAGAATACACCCTTTTTTTGGGTGTATTGATAAGCATTCCCCAGAGTGAGGATGTGGTATGTCTGCTTGGACATTTGTTTCCAGTAGAACAAAACTTACTGAAGTTGATGGTTTGATTAAATTAATGTTTCAGAGAAGAAATACTTCATTTTCCTTAAAAACACCCACGTCTGTTTTTGAATAGCAGTAAGAAGTGCTTCAGTGCTGTGTCAGCCTGAGTTCTCTTGGGAGAACTTGTAGGAATATTCAGCTAAAAACGAGGATCATTCCACACGTCGCTAAAAGACAGACTGCACACGGGATCCTTCTGAATCCATAGATTCTGAATCCATGGATTCCAGATGGCTGTGAAAGGAAAGCACCTCCTTATTCGTAGCCTCTGCCTACTGCCCTCTCCTGAAGGCTTGATAAATTAGGTGCATTGATAAATAGTAGCAGTGTCTCATGCAATGAAATCTCCGGTGAATATAGGAGCAGAATGCTTGCAAATTGTTGTGAGAATCATCTGAATTAAATAAAACCACCATCAGAGAGTCTTCGGTGACGTGTTAGGGAATGTTATTAGTCAGAGTCCAGCAGTCGTGTGGTATTTAGAATCCTCTGGCATTTCAGTGACCTTTTATAAGGCAGATTGCATGGAACAATTAATTTATTTCATGACCATCCCATTGTATCCAAGATAAAAAATGTTAGTCAAAACCAGGTGTCCAGATCAGAGCCATGTATTGCATTTCAAAACCCATTGAGTGGAAGCTAATTTCAGCAATTTGCATGAGAGCCTTTTGCTATCACTTCTACCATAGTATCAGTGTCAGCTCAATTTTCAGAGCAGCTGTAGCTCAAACACTGACCTGCTGCCTATTACAGTAGTGTAATGAAGTGCAATGGACTAGTAATTATTCTACATTACTGTAGATCAAGTAACATGCAGCTTTCAGTTATCACAATGGAATCCCAGTTCTTGCTCAAAATGAGAAAACTGACCATGAAGTTGATTTAAGGGTGTCATCAAAAATTACTTTCAGAGCCTGCAAATGTACTACTTATTTCCCAGATAGCATCTGACATTGCTGTGCAAATGTCCCAGAGTCACTGCATACTTGAATAAACTAGTTTCAAATAACTGAGTGAGGAGTTCTATCTGAGAGGCAGGAGTAAATTGAGATGGGATGTTCTTAAAATTTCTGGTAATGCAATTGCATTAGGCAAATGATTTCAATGTCTCCTTTCTAGCACCATCTGTGAAACATCCGAACAATTTATTCGTGAAATCACGGGGATTTTTTTTTTCTATTGCTGCATATGAAATATTGAGCATTATGAATTTGACTTAGAAGCGTGGCAGATAGCTCTCTACCTGCCTGTACAATCCTGACCTCAGCCTGCCCAGATTCTATTTCTCCCAAAGAATGAGCCATGATTGTCATAATCTCTACATTAAGATCTATTCCTTCCCCAACCCTCTTGATAGGACCATCTCAAAACCTGCTTTTACCCCAATCTTGTGGAGGGTGAGAACCTTGGAGGCAACTCACAACACAACAACATGAATTATGGTGTGGGACAAGCAGGGGGACAAGGGCTTCCCAGTAATCAGGTTTTGTCACCCAGTACTGACACATTGCCTCAGAGTGAAAGGATGACAGAGCTCCTCATAAGTAATTTGCATTTTCTGTGTAGACAACAGGCAGGGAGTGTTTGGAAGTGGGCTGCTCACTTTGATTTTCCAATTTCTTGCTTAGCTAACTATTACCAATAGTTGCTTAGGAAGCTGTGTTGCTGCAGATAGAAGCAATTATTTCTATTTTTTAAAGCAAATTTTTAGAAAAGTCTCTTGGCACATCACCTTCGGTATCTGGCATGAAATTTTAGCTCTTCCCTGCCAGGGGTAACAGGATATTGAAATATATGGAACAAGCAGACTGGAAAGTTTAACTGTCAAAAACAGTCAATTGTGTCAAGGGTAAAATCAAATTAAGTTATAAAAAGGTAAAATAATCCCTGCAGAGCAATTTGTTAGAATCTGGGTGGTTTGTTTTGGGGTTTTATTTTATCCTAGAGCAAGGAGAAAGGGAATGTGGCTTAGATTTTCACTTTCAGCCCACACAGAATTCACACACAGTAATTCAGTTCAGGTAAGGTGCAGTGCAGGATGTCTGGATGAACACACACTCTTTTCTCTGGGATAGAAAGGGGGAATTCTGGGATGGAGGGGACAACAGGGTTTAGGGGAAGGTACAACATGGCAGAAAACTCGGCAGAAAGTAAAGACTCACAGAATGGTTTGGGTTGGAAGGATCTTAAATATGATCTGCTTACAGCACCCTGCCATGGGCATGTTGCTTGTAAGAATCCTAATTCCATCTTCATTTACAAAAAGATAATGGATGATAGTGTATCAGAAAAATGTCTTTCTCTTTCAAATACAGAAAATGGAGAGAGGAGCAGTTGATCTCCAGCATAACAGCTGCACATCACATTCAGGTAAGAGTTTCAGGCTGCCTACAGCACTCTCATTTCCAGGGGATTATAAAACCCAAACTCCTGGTCTTGTAACCCAGAACGATCCTTCCCTGGTCCAGCTGATCCTGGTCACAGGTCGAGGAAACCATGAAGCCAGAGCAGCCATGGGCCTGAATTCCAGAGGTAACCAAGTCTCAGGACAATCTTTAAAGCACCAGTCTGTCTGTGTGTCCATCTGCTCCTGGTTCTACCCTGTGGTATCAAGGTGAAAGGGCTCACTGCAGCAGTTAACACCAGTAATTGCAAATAAAAGTGAAGGTAAATACTTGGGTAATGCTGGAAAAGAATAGGAATGTGAGCTTACAAATCCATCTCAGACTGAAGGGTTTTTTTCTCCTTTTACATTCATCTTATACAAATCACCAGAACGACTAGGGTTTAGAGCACATTTTAAAGAAACAGTCAATTTTAAGGAAGTAGCTTCCTTAAAATTCCTTATTCCTTATCTTCCTGTTTTCTTGAAATGCAGGGTGGCTTATTTCTACTGTTTAAAAACCTAAATCCTAATTCTAGATGTGACAATATTCCAGTCAGAGGGACATCAGTATGACAAGGCTAATGTGTCCAACCAGAAGCATTTACATATGGAGAACTGACTATTTTCAGTAAACAACTCATTAATAAGCCATCAAAACTTGTTTGTAGCAAGTATTGCACAACTAGTCACAGTAAAATAATAACAATCAGGAGAGGAAAGCTAATTTTGCATGTCTTGGGTAAAAGAAAAAATTTCGTCATGTAAACTTTGTTACAAAGGCATATTTGCCACCACTTAATATGTATTATTCACTGGCACTAAATTATATTCCAAATCAGGAGGGTAACAAGGTGTTTTCCTGTATAAGATTTAGCTAAACCTCTAGAGTTTTTAATCTGTTTTCCTAACAAAGTTTACTCAGAAACACTGGCTCTGTTCTGACTGTCTGGAGACCCCAAAGTGTCCCTGTGTAAACTGAGAGAGGCTCCCCATGCTGGCTCTTGCTTTTATTATGGGAATCACACTAAATGTGATAATTTTAGAGAAGTGTGTGCTGTTCCATCAGCTCCTAATGGTGCTTCCCTGGCTTCAGCAGAATACGAATGAAGAGCTTTGGTCTAACTTTGAGCCCACTCTCTGCACACAGGAGTGGCCTCACTGGGCCCCCAGCAGAAGATAAACCTAAAATATGGCAAATTGCAACAGATAGTTTTATCTGCCCTTTTTGAGAGAAATGTCTGAAACTTCTGCCTTCTTCTCCCCACAAACTGTGCTCTGAATATAAAAGCTGAGGGTCCAAAGTCAAGCATCTGCCTTTATTTGCATGGCAAAGTTTCTGTTGGGCCGTGAGGAGTCTGTCGTGGGTAAGTCATAAGAGGTGATGGCTCAGGGGGTTGTAGGTAGAGGCCAACTTCAGCAATGCGTGGGATCTCCACATCTCCTAGAGAGCACGCATGGGGATTTTCAGGGTTTTGAGAGAGAAGACTGAAGGGCTGCCATGACCTTCTAGTGCTCTGATGAAAGCCTCTTTGCAGAACAGGTAGTTTAATTCAGCATCCATCTATATGCTGTCAGGAGAGAGCATTTGAAAATGTAGAGATGCATATTCCTTTTTTTTTTTTTTTGGGGTCAATCTCTCTATTTCTGTTGACTTGAATCTGCTAATTCCTATCTGCCAAAAATTTGGCTCATGAACAAGACATATTTGAAATGTAAATCTCTGATGCAAATAACCAGAGATGATTGAGAATCTTTTATCAGGATGATAAATAATTTTTTTTTTAAAGAGTATTTTTTTTTCCCCAATAAAAATGCAGTTACTGCCAGATCAGAATTTTCTATTGGAAAGCTTTTGTTTCACTGAATATTTGCAATTTCCACAGAAAAATGGGATTAACTGTTTCATACTACTTGGAACATATTCTAAATCACAGATTCACAGATTGGTTGGAGTTTGAAGGAACCTCTGGAGATCATCTCCAGCCCCACTGCTAAAGCAGGCTCACCTAGAGCAGGTTGCACGGGATCATGTCCAGGTGGGATTGTGTCCAGAAGGAGACTCCACAGCCCCCCTGAGCAGCTGTTCCACTGCCCAGCCCCCTCAAGGTACGAAAGTTTTTCCCCATGTTCAGATGGAATTCCCTGTGTCTCAGTTTGTGCCTGTTGCCTCTCACTCCACCCCACTGGAGAGGGTCTGGCCCATCCTCTGGACACGCTCCCATAAGATATTTGTACGTATTGATGAGGTCCCTGCTCAGCCTCTCCTCTCCAACAGCCCCAGCTCCCTCAGCCATTCCTTGCAAGAGAGATGCTCCAGTCCCTTCATCATTTCTGCAGGAAGTCTGGGCTGCAGGGAAGGGCAGATCCCAGTTCCAGTGCAGCAGGGCCTGGCCCCCATACGCTTCCGAGAAACGCGTTCCTGATGCGGGATATTTTTGGGTTGTTTTATCAGCGACTGGAGTAAAAAAAGCATCAGTTTCAAAAGTGCTGAAATTTTCATTCTGTTAGAGGAACACCCAAATGAATCTGTTTGTCATTTCCGAGCTAGAATTAATGTGGAATTTCCATCCCACACACACTAAAAAAATCTGAATCTTACTTCTAATCCTGTTTTAAATGGAGAGAAAGGCTGAAATACCAACATTTCTCCTGGGATAGAAATGCTGTACTTGCTATACTCTGTAAACAATTTTGAATAGGACACTGTTTCAGTGGAGATCACATTCTCAAATGCATGATTTATAGGCTTATGAGGGTATTAAGCATCAAATTAAGTGTCTGTAAGGATCTTTTTCTCACCTGAAGAGTCCATGACTTTAACATAGACTAGTCTAAACTGGCAGAGGATGAGAGAAATCAATGTGACAGAAAAGAATAAAATAACAAGGCACCTGATAAACCTGAAATTAGCTCCTAAAAACTGTAAAGATCCAGGATGACACTAAATGCTTCATCTGAGAGAGCAAACTGGCTGCAACTTTAATGCCGTGTCACTGTCTCCCTTCTCACTGTGTTGTACATTCCCCTCTAGTGGCTGGTAAAAGATTTATGGGAGGAAATTCTTCCGAGAGCTAAAACCAAATTTGCAAAGGGAAATCAAGGGGAATTAGAGATGTAAATACTTTTAACAACCTAAGTAGGTGGTTCTTACCTCGTGCGGTGACGAAACTCACCTGCCTTGTGCTGCTAGTAGAGATCAAATTTCTCTTTTGGCTCAAATAATGCTGATTACACCTAGAAAACAAAGGCTCTGCTCCATGTTTGGTGCAGCTTGATGGTGGGAGACAAATAGGGTGAAGAAAAAGCTGCAAAAATTCTATATTGTATAAGTTTGAAAAGTGTTAACAGATGCTTTTTGGTCCTTTGGTTTTTAGTTTGGTTGGTGGGGTTTTTTTAAAATGGGTTCAGTAGATTTATGGTAGCTGTTGTTCTGCTTCCATGGGGGTTTTGTGTCTGTGCATCTTTGTTTGCTTGGGTGCTCTGGGTCTGAATTCCATCTGTGTCTCCTGGATTTGGGGATTGGGGTCTGGAGTGTGTTTTCTGAGTGAAATGATGGAGTGTTTGTTCTGAGCACAATGATGGAGTGTTTGTTCTGAGCACTTCCACTCCTCCTGTTGGCTGCTGTGGTGCCCCTGCCCAAACCAGGGAAAGGAACGATCCCAGGGAAAAGTCACAAACCAACTGAGCTCTGTGGCTCTCCAGCTGCTGGCTGGAGAGAGGGACAGAGTGCAGGCAGCCTGTGGGATACCTCAGGAATCAATGATCTTCTTCGAAAGGGTGCTGACCTCTGGATTAAACCATAACTTTGGATTTGCCCTCTGAACCCACAGCTGGGCTGTGGGTGCAGGGAGCACCTGGGACACACTCCCATTGCTCCCCTCTCAGGTTCAGCTCCACTGTGGCTAAAAATGCAACAGGCAACTTCCAATTTCACCATTTCCTCGGCTACTCAGGACTTACATTCACCAGTTTTTGCTGAAAATATAAATATACTTTGTTCTCAGTATGACTACAACCTGTGTTGGCACAGGACTGGCAATGTTTTGGTGCCAGCAGCCAGCAGGTTAAGTGGCAAAGCAGGTTTCTGTAATTCCTCCTAGAGCAAGCAGAGTGAGCCAGGCTCATCAGCAGGAGGATGTCCCTACCACCTTCCAACTGTGTTTTCAAACAACATTTGGGAGTGATTTATGCTGCGTTGTGACACTGGTACCATCTGTTCATCATCATAAGTATGAATGAAGTGATAATGAAGAAAATGTTCTAAGCAGCTAACAAGATGATTACACTTTAATAACATAATTTTGGCATAATTTGGATCTTCAGCGATCTCCAAACACTTCATTTCAAAATCTGAAGGTCTGGAGCCTTCCTGCAGCCACACAGAGCTCTCCTCTGACTTTTAATATCAGAGAAAGAATAAAATTGATCTTGAAATGTGTCTGAGGTCCTGCCTCACCTGTATGCTGACTCACACTGTCTCCTACATGGCTTCTGCTATTTGCAGACTCTGGATTCATTCCCTTGCCTGCTTCACCTCTGTTTGGAAACTTCTCAGAACAGACTCAATATCTTCCTAGGGCAAGAACTATCTACTCCTCCTGCCAGGGGTTTCTGCCTGGCTTACTCACCGTTCTCTTAATGGAAAACAACAGGAACTGTCCATTCCAAATTTTATCAGGGCCCTTCAGTATTTTTTCAATAGAGAGTAAACTGGAAATCCAGAGAAAACACAGAAGAGTGGTGACTTTGCATTGGATTCAGTGAAATTTCAGAACTACAAAAAAAAAAAGAAGTTGTTTTTCTTAAAATGCTAAAAAATAATTTTAGATTTGTGTTTAAAAACTTTTTATTTCAAAATGGAAAAATAAATCTCATCACTTTAAATCTGGGGATTGAAATGCATATTTTCTTTTGGGTCTAAGAGAAATGTCTCAGTTCAGTGACCAAATGCAGAACTTTGATTTTTCTTGCTTGTTCCCAGAGGGAATATCCTGGCCATCCACAGCAGCACTAGGCCCTGCAGCACTGGGGTGAGAAGTTGTTTTTAAGAGCCCTACTTTTCCAAGCAGACCTGGTAAGACAAGTTTGAAGTTTCCGCCTTGATGCCAAGTCACCATAACTGTCCCCTCCTTGTGACCCTTCCATCAGAGACTTCTGAAAGACTCAATTTCATTGTCTCTTGGGGTCATTCAGGTGCTTTCTCCAAGTCCATTTCCCACATTAGAGGGATGGTCAGAGTTAAAAACTGGGGAAAACATTTTGGGATGCACAGATTCGAAAATTCTGGACAGAACTGGAGGTACCCTGCAACCGAGGGATGGTTTTACCTCTGTTTGCTCAGCCTGTGGCAGGTGAGGGCACAGAGCTGCAGTTTTGCACAGGACTTTAGCTCCTGCTGTCAGTGGTCGGGAGCTGGGTGACTGGACCAGGTGTCTGTGATGGTTCTGTTCTTTGTTGCAGAGAATCCTGGCTGTCCCCCCAAGCCTTACGTGCTTCAACCCGTGGTGTGGCAGTGATGCAACCGTGTGAGCAAATGTGCTCAACAGATTTTAGGGCAAAAAAACCACCCAACAACACATTCCTAGGAACTCTTGAGCTGATTTCTTATGCCTGCAACAGCATTTCTTTGTTGCTTAAGTAGAAATTCTGTCTAAATATATTGCTTTTTTCTGGGGTATTTTTTACTAATGGATAATCTTTTAACATCTGTTTGACATCTTGTTACCAGTCTGATACAGCACCTTGCTAGAAGGAAAAGTGCTGTTTGTTGGGTTGGTAATACAGCAGCAGAGCTGCCATCCAAGCTGATCTATTGTTCAGTTAGACTCCGCTGAGCTGAGGGTATGATCAGAGTGACTAACAGGAACAAGAAATAAGAAGCATAAAGCAGATTTTTATGTTGCCATTTTTCTTTCTTATATTTTCATCTTTCTGTCAATCTTTTCAAAGTGAACATGCCAAAAAAGCAGGGAAGAACCCACATGAAAAGGGGTGGTGCTGAATGGGGCTTGTGTAACCCACTGGCTGTAGTTGCTGAGAGGATTCGTGCGTGCTGTACATGACTCATGGAACAGCTATTCCTGCACCAGGTGGTTAAAGCTCATCAGTGATGGGTTTACAAGAAACTCATCCTTAATCTTTCTCACCACACATGTGGATCAATGGATCTGGAAGAGGAATCATGAACCTTGTTTACATTATTTCACGGATTCTGGCACCGCCGAAAACAATTTCATCCCCTCTTTGGGCAAAAGCATTTCAGAAGACTACAAGAGTCTGCTCTCATTTATCTTCCAAGCTGGAGAACTGCACAGAGGATGTCTCTTCAGCTCAGAGGAGTCTGAGTGCTCAATGCTCTTGACGCCTTCTGCCTCCACCCATCTGGGACCAGGAGAGCTGGGAAATGGCACTGAAGCTATGCCCTACCCAGCTTGTCCTGGGAAATTCCACCCAAGGAGGCTGTGCTGTTTTCCCCTTGCTTAAGGCCACTACCACAGTCACAATGTAGAAAGAAAAATACATATGTGTAGATCAAAATCTAGAAAAAAATGTAGGTGACATATGAGGAAAGCCTGAGGTTCCTGTGTGAAGGCACAGAGTCACAGACACAATCAACTTCCCAGAAAAGGAACAGCATGAAGAGGTGTAGCAAATACTCCTCAGTAAATTAAAGAAGCAGAAAAATAAAAGAATAAGAACCTACAACCTGAAAGAACTCTGTAAGACAACAAGCAAGCTTCTGTTGGTGGTGTACAAATATCTGTCCTAATTTATTTTTAACCATTAGAAGGAAAAGAGGGGGAGAAAGGGAATAACAGTCCTTGCCAAGTGTTCAGTGGCTCTCATATACCTGATTCCCAGCTGCACCTAACTCATTATCACTCCTGTGAGTATAACACTTCTCTGCAAATGCTCCAGCCACTTAGATTTTTGAAGAGGGTTTTTCAGCAAGGATGGAATGTGATAAATGCAATTTAAACAAGCCACTTAATCAACTTATTTATATTAGATAAGAATATAAGCAAAATGAGTGAGTCTTCCACGCAGAAGCCCTCAGGAAGCCTCAGTGGAAAAGAAAACACCACAAGATCACTCCTTTTACAGCCACCCCTTTAAATATTTCTCTTCTGGATCATGGATCTCTGTCCTCCATGCCCAGAATGGGCAGTCAGGACATGTTGGTAAGACAAAGCTCATGGGTGGGGAATTCACACTTGGTAAGGATTCCTCTGCTCACAGCTATTGACTGTAAATTTCTGGGAGAATGAGTAAAGAGAGTCTGGGAAAAACAAAACAAATTTGATTAATTTTATAAATTTTATTAACATTTTATTTATTTCTAAGAAAATTGTCCCTGGGAAACCCTGTCTTTCTACTACACTGTTAAATATGCCCTGAGACCACAGACAGAAAATGGAACAAATCTCTGTACTCAGCTTCCCCCATCCTAATGCCCAGGAAAAAGTCCAAGAAAGAAAGCTGTGCAGGTGGAGCTACCAAAAATGTCAGTGAGTAAAAAAGCTAGCTTTTAAAATTATATTTTCAGATCAGAAATAAGAGATGATCCTCACATTGGGTGAGGAACAGAAAAATAGAGACAGAATTTTTATTTTAATTATTCATCTTACTTAATCTGAGAATTTAAGTTGATCCTCATTTTACAGAAGCTTGTGGAATCCCTAATTTGAGATAAGGTCTGAGTGGGGATCAGAGACCCCAAGCAGAGAAGAAGGCTGATGGAAGTTTAAGCTGACAGAAGTATAAAAAGAAACAAATGGGCTTTGCCATTCAGAGAATGTAAGCAAAGACCACAGCTCTGGAGGGAAAACAAGACAAAGTCATAGTAAAACAATTCAGAAACCACAGACTCCACTTCAGGAAATGCAGAGGCAAAGGTGAAGCTCCAAGAGGAGACGGACTGAAAGTAGAGATTGTTTTCCAGAGGCATCCTGAAAGTGTGCACAGACAAGCACAAACCAGCCACGTTCTGGAATTTTTGTCCTTTTGTCTGTGTAAGAAACTAAATCCTGACTACAGATAAAAAATTAAAAAAAAATTAAGTATATGTAATTTGCACAGATGAGAAGAATTTGTGGGAAATGTTAAAGAGACAGCTACATACAGTGATGGAATATTACACTGAGCCCTTTTCACTTGTGATTCCAACACTGCTGCACAAGCTCACTGCTCAGGAGGTCAGGAGCTGTGCTAAAAATTTTGAAGAATAAATTTTGTAATGTTGCAAACAGGAATGTAGACCTTGGTTAGGAGCAGTGGGGAATTTCTGAGCTAGATGTGGAGAGAAGGGGCCTTTCAGCTGCAGGGTTCTTGGAGAGGTGAAATAGAGCAGGATGTGATGAGTAAAATACACAAGTTCCTTTGGAGATTTGTGAGACAGGGCAGCCCAGCTCAGATTGATCAAGACATTTTGCTATGCATGGTGTATTGTCACTCCTCTATACTATTTCCTTATTATGAATAAGAGCTAAGTCAAATTAGCCTTTTATGAGATTCAGGGTGGAAAATGTCGCTTCCTATAACACTGCAGCTAAAACTAAATGTTAAATTGAGCTGGTGAGCAGCCTGTGGGAAACTACAGACCAAACACTCCCTCTCCACCACAAGGACCTTGTCTCTGGAGCATGTGGAGCAGCCTGCTCTTCCATCAGGGGTATTTTTGTGCTGTAGTCCAAGTTTCTCCTGCATAACCGTGTGAGTGTGGCCACTCAATCCCCCTCCCCTGGAGATCCAGAGCGGATCTGTCACTCTCCCTGCGAGCACACATTATCAGCGGCTTCATCACATGCAGGACTGGGCCTAAATTCCACCTTTCTGCCACTCTTGTCTCCCCCACATGTAGCATTTGCATTTGTAGGGCAGTAACAGCTGTCAGCCACTGATGGCCGCATCCCAAGTCCCAGCCAGGTCTATGGTTTCAGAGCTCCGTGCACACTTGCCATATGGACAATCCTGCAGTAACGTGTCTCCTAGACTGTCGTGGGCTGGAATTGGAAGTTCATATGGAAATATTTTTTTGTGTGTGCGCTGGTTTTGCCAAACGTCCTGTTTTAATTATTCATCTCGCCTCATGAATAAATGAAAAGGGGAAACATCAAAAGTCGCCAAATACTCTGTGCTGGTCACAAACACTGAAGGTTTCTTTTTAATGTACAATCAGAAAGTTGGATTAAGATTCACTCCTTTGATATGCAGCTGATTATTTTTTTTAATATATAAAAAAGAAAGAAATTCCTGTTTCCTGCAATTAACTGTATTTTTTTTGAAGCGCAACAGGCATAGAGAAATCACATATCTGTGGTGACTCCTTTCAAAGAAAACAATTAGCATCCATATCAAAAAGCTAATTCAGAGAAATTAAAAGAACACATACATCAGTAAAATATAATATTTCCTCTTTAGCACATCTCATTGTGTACAATGTGTCACTGTAAAATTGTTAGGCTTGGAGATAATGAAGAGTGACAGTTGAAGGGTTCAGGACTTCATATAAGACTTTTGGGTATGTAAAGATTTTAATTGCACATAATTATGAATGTGCAAGTGGAACGATTTAATTTTTTAGCTTTCATGCTATTAGAAGGCTAATAGAACCAATATCAAACTGAGTTAGTTACAGCAGAATTACTAGAAGAAGCTATTTTTTCATTCAGCAATTTAAATTCAATCAAAACAAAAAAATTTAAATAGCTCGTATGTTTCTCTCTTCTTTTACATTTATATAGTGGTAGCAAGATAAGTGGTGTAGGTTATTAATAGAGAGGAAGAAAATAGTTCTTATAAGAACATCCTGGGATAATGGCAATGGGTAGTGGGGAAGCACAGAAAAAAAGAGGCAGCTATAAAGGGTGCAGTTCAAGTAATAGAGGGGTCTGTTAAGTCTGAGACTGTTGGCTAAGGCAACTCTCTATTCTTGCTATAAACATATAAATATACCATCTACCCACCTTAGACACAAATACTTCTGCTGATAACAAGGAATGAGCTCCTTTTTCTGGCTCTGTGGGGTTTGTGACTGCTGAAAACACACAAAGAGCAGCACAAAATGTTTCCAATAAGCCAGAAAGGTGCCTGAACAGGGCCTTGACTCCATGAATCAACCACAGCTTTAACCTTGGCAGTGTAAATAAGTTCTGTATGGCAGGGAATGTTATCTCCCAGCATCCTGGGTGAGTGAGAGCACTACCACAGCTTCCAGGAAAGCTCAGAGTGGGATAGAACAAGGTTTCCAGCGCAGCCCACCTTCTGCAGAGTTCAGGACTCCCCATCAGTACCATTCCCCAGCCTTCCCCCCAGCTGAGCACCCATCCCTCTCCTGTCTCTTTCCTCCTTCTCTCTTCGCCATCGCATTTCCAGGTTCCCCCTCTGACTCCTACAGCCACATTCCATGGGCATTTCCCTCAGCCTGCCCAAATGCAGGCTCTCCCTGACACATCCCAGCAGTGCCAAGTGACCGCTGAGGCTGAGGGGCTGGAGTTGCCCCCCTGCCCTGTGGTGCGAGCCCCTGCTCTTCCCTGAGCAGCTGTCTCACACCCTGCCCAGCCAGGGGATGGAGGGCAGGAAGAGCAGCTATCAGCAGAGAGGAGGGAGAGGAAATCCTGTCCAGGCACTCTGCATTTTCTCTGTCACCACCAGGCGTTTCGGTTCTGCGCCGCTTTTGCGTTCCCCGTGTCCTCCCTTACGACGGGGCTAGAAAATTATTTCCCATCTTCCACTCAACCCCATTTAAGTCCATCTTCCAGCAGTAATTAGAAGTCTGTTGGTGTTAGGATCTCTTTGCAGATCTTGGACCTTTTCAATTAATTTTAATCAGGTTCATTAGCACTTTTTTTAATGTGTAAGAAATGGGCAAATACATAACTGAAGAGCCACTTACCTTTTAATGAAGGTAACAAATATGCAATTAAAAAAGCTCTGTCTTTCAGCAACTTTGCAGTAAATTAACTTGTTTTGTCATTATTGTGCGTGTAGAATGTCACTTACTCTGGAGTTTTGACATAAAATTCTTTATCATTGGCAGAATTAGTGAGTAACATCAAGAACTAGGAAATTACAATTAGTTCATGAATTAGGTGGGATATACAATGTGTTAATTATTGAGGGACCAAACTTCATGCAATTAAAATTTAAAATCAAGATAAGAATAATGTATTATTAGGCATCTGAGTATTTAATGAAGTTGCGAATGATTACCAAATTTTATAAATTAATTCTAAGGTTCCTTGACTATTCTTAGAAAATTTTGTGCCGTGGGACTTATAATAGGCTGCAGTTGTTTGTGAATAGAATGATAATATGAAACTCAGAAATGCTATAGGAATCTTTGCTTTTTGTCAATTCTACGTGGGCCTGTGAAGATGCTTAATAAATATCTTGCCGCTAAAAAATACTATACCGATGCTTCTTCACCAAGAGCTTAATTTCAAATACGAGTTTCACATACAACTGCCATATCCAACCACTTATTATCTGCACATCAGGAAGCTGTTGGAAGTTCACCGTTCATTGCAAGTATTAAAATCAAGGGGCTCCTTCCCAGGCAGGCCAAATTCTGTCCATGCAAAGTGTAAATTCAAAGTAAATGCAAACAGCAGCTGGCTGCCTCTGGGGAATCCCAGCGATGAATGGCACAAATTTCTGCCCCACAGCTACTGACAAACTGGGGCTGAGGAGCAAAGCAGACCCTGGAGCACCCCAAGGAGCCAGTGCCAGCATCTCCCTGGCTTTGTGGTGTCAGTGTGAGATGGTTTCATTGCCAGCAGAGCCACAGGTTGGGACCTGCTCTCAGATTTCAAAAAATGACAGCAAAAATGATCCAACACCACTGGATTGCAGCATGGGGCAGCCCAGGACAAGAGCAGTGAGCCCAGCTGGCTACATCCATTCCTGCCACCTACCCACCAGACAATGACAACCATTTCATTTCAACAACTTCCACAAAATTAAATGTTCCTCTTGTAAAATCTCCTTCTTTTTTGTGAGAACTGTAAACTTCAGAGCAGCCTTGCTGGTGAGCTGTTGGATATGAGCCTCAATTTTTGCAACAATTTCTCCACTGCAGTGAAATAAACTGTTTATATAACATATATAAACATAAATAACTGTATAAATAAATAGCATAAGTAACTGTTTCTTTCCACAGTGAAATAAACCTGCTGCACTCGTGGGTCAGAGCCCCAGATGATTGTACAGCACTTCCCATGTGAGTCCACTTCACATCAGCTCCACTAGCTGGATGATCCCACAGCAGAGAAACCTTGGAAAATTTGCAGCAACAAGAGGTCCTGTGTAAAAGCTGGTGTTTATCTTATTTGTTTATTATTTCTGTCGTAATCCACAGCAGAGTGCTGCAGTGCCAGCATCCCTGGGGGACCCTCAGAAGGACACCTCGTGCTTTCAGCCCACGTCGGTGTGGTTGCAGGTACCCACCAGGCCAAAAAAATCCATCTGTCCCGGGACAATGTGTCTGTATAAGGAGGCTTCCAGTGTCCCTTTCATCCTGTGGGATGTTACATTTCACCCCACAGCAGTGGCTCCATCCTCACGGCTCTGCCCAGGCTCCCGTTCTGGCTGTGGGTGTCACTCCTGGGCCTGTGTGGGGTAATGCAGTGTGGGTGCAGATTCTGCATGCAGCTCACAAAAAAGGCTCTGTGTAAACTATCTTATTTATTTCACTATCCTTCCCCCATTCACCAGGCAAATTATCACATGTGTATTTAGTTTCAATAAGATAAAAAATTGCCTAATAAAATATTTACTCAGCCTTTGTCCCTGCAAGTGTAAACTCATGTAATTACAGAGCACTCCAGAACCTGTGGCTATAAATCTCTAGAAATAAAATCCTCAGCACACTGACAGAATAAGGCTCCCATTTACTGTGAAAATGGGAAGCTAGTCCATGCCAAGCTGTTAGATTAACTTAATGTTCTCCAATCCATGCTCCTTCTCTCTCTTCAGTCTTCAGGGAAGGATGTTTATCTCTTCTGCCTAGAGATGGCTGTCATTACCTTTCCATCATAGGCTGGAGAAGTTATCATCCCACCATTTTCTCTGAAATCATTGCCTCTTAACCCAGTATTGGCTTGTGTTGCTGGCAGTCAGTAGCACCTGGGATGTGCTGTTCAGAAAGGCTGATGTGTATGGATACCCTTGGAAAATTCAAAGTATCCCAGTAAAGAGATGGCTTTATCTCAGCTATTAACAAGAAGCTGGTAGATATTAAAGTGCCCTGGCCTGATCATCCTGGCCCTGGCCTGATCATCCTGGCAGTGTGCCTTTTTTAAGCTCGACATGCTGCCAGCGGGGACATGGTGTGACCAAGCTGCTCTTTCCAGGAAAACATTCCCAAGGGGAGTGGGAACCTGTGCCCAAGGAGGCTGCAGCCAAAAGGCAAACACTCAGCCATGATCTGCTTGTTATATGGACAGGGGAGAAGAGAGACTATTATTCTTTATTTTCAATAATGTTTAGGTTGCGGGGCTTTAGCTTGGAGGGATCAGAGAAGGAGGGAGCACGAGGAGTATAACAAGCTCTTTTGTACCTGTCACTTTAATGTATGCCTGCTCCCACTTTGGCACAGCACCAGAGCCTTTGAAACACAGGAGAGTGGTAAGGAGTATATTTTGAAGGAACTTTTAATTAAGTCTGCCCTTGGGCTACTGAGCAGAGAAAGGTGGGAGCGCCTGTGGCTCTTTTTAAAGGGTTCCTCTACAAAGGCAATTTTTTTTCTCAGGCTATCACAAGTCTAGGGCTGGGGGAAAAAAAACCCCAAACAGGTAACTTCTCTAACTCAGCAGGTAACCTAACACACCAGTGTCTGAAAAAGCACAGCAATGCAGGCTTTTACTTCCCCAACTAATTACTTGAATAAAACACTGTTTGGACTCAGACCAGGTACCAACAATGCATTCAGCATTGTCACTCCAACCACAGCAGCCAGCAGACACACAATAGGGGAAAGTAGGGAGCAAAGAACGAAAATGTTCTTTACTGCTGGCTCTGTAGAGAATCAGGGTGACCCTCAGAAAACCCTTCACAGAAATGGGGGAGCAACTCAGTCTTTCATGAAGCCATGGCCTAGGATCCCCCTTGGAGAACCAGGGGAATCTTCGTGATAAAAAAAGCCTGGTTGCTTTTTCTTCTCATCTGGGCAGACCACCCCAAAACAGAGGCTTTCCTTCGCCAGTATATTTTATGTCAGAAAACATTTCATTGATGAAAAATCCCTAATGAGATCTGCTATGAGCTCCTGCAGAAGGTGACCCAAGGTAAGAATAGCTGGAAGGGGTAGGAGGGAGGAATTTCTTCAGTCAGAAATGAGAGTCAAGCACCACCCAAGTTCCATAAGGGTTGTGTTTGTGAAAAGCAGGCTGCCATACCAGCCCAGGTATTCTTTGTGTGAACCTCTGAGCTTCTTCTCAGAAACCAGTTCACCCCAGGGGTCTCCAGTGCCAGTTTTGCAGTGGTGCATGCTGACATGAAACACATCCCACATATACAACAGAGCCTGCCTGGAATGAAGTCAGGCTGACCTGAGCACTCACTCTGGTGATGGAACTTCTCCATTTCCAGCCTAGAAGGATGACCAAGGATGGCAGCTTGGCACTTACGGTTTGCAATGACAGCAGAGAGTGTCCTTCTGCTCCAGTTCAGATGTACCCAGGTAAGATGGGTCTGCTAAAACAAGCTTTCATCCTATGTCTGATATGTGCTGGCCCAGGAAAGAGCAGGGATCAATCTGGTAGCCAGGCTGAATGCAGACCCTGCACTACCACACATCTCTGGGGGCCATCACAGAGCTTCACCACGAGGTCGAAAATGGGAACTGGGAATTTCATTCCCCTTTCCGAAGTCAAACATCATTTATGGAACCGAGGGCTACTTCCCTCTGGATCTCCCACATTGTTTACGCTGATTGAACACAAGATAAAAAATCTTATGTCTCAGTCTTACATCTCCGTCATATCCCTTTCATCCATTTCTCCCTCACTTTCTCTCCACCTTGGTGCCACAAGAAAACTGAACTGCCTCCTTTCACCCAGCTGGCAAGGCAGAATTGCATTCCAGGGAGTTCAGCCTGTAAAATCAGAACAAACCTGTTTCCTATGGCCTGGCCTTCCTATTCCCAGAGCCTCCAACTGCAGATGATGGTTTTGCTGCAACATGCGCAGTTCCAGCACCCATGAGGGGTGAGAGCCCTGCCCTGAGGGCTGCCATGTGCACACATGCATCCACTGCTTTAAAAAAAGGATCATAGCAGCCTAAAACAAGTGACTGAAGGTCTGATTTTCTTCCCGTTTCTGCCCAGCCTTAATAAAAAGCAAACATCCCCTTTGGGAAGTTATATTCAAGAAGCAAATTTAATTTCAAGAAAGGCCAGTTTCAAATTCACCCAGGCAGCATTAACTCACCACTAACGCGTCCATCAGATGCCACCCTGTGGCTGGAAAATCCCTTTCTCAGCTGGTGTCCAGAGGAAGGGCTCCATTGCCCCTGGAATTGCCCTGTCCCAGCGCTGTGAGGCAGGACATGGGCAGTGAGAGGATCCCGTGCCTCGGGCAGGTGTGTCCTGGCCCCCAGGACGTGCGTGCGAGAGTGTGACGCCACTGCCGTGACGTCTGGAATGTTCCTGCCTTGGGAAAACGGGGCTGGCTGCTGCCCAGGGATCTTTAATAGGGACTGAACATGGATGTGGGGATGCTTGTGTGTAATTACACACAACGTATAGGGCCATTTACCATATGGGAGCAGTTGGAGCCCTTTGATCCTTCTCACCCATAAAACGGGGCTGGAGGGGCCTGGTGTGGGGGAGTGGGGTCACAGAGGGGCTCACTGTCATTCCAGTGGAGGCCAGGGCTGTGCCTGTATTTTCTCATTTCCCAGGAGTGTTCAGGAAAGAGATTTGCCAGCACAGCTGGAAGAAAGCAGCGGAGCACTGCTGGTGTCCTCCGGAGCCCAGCTTGGAGGCCTTTGTAGGCAAACCAGAGAGGGGCTTTGGGGAGGTTTGTTGGGGCCAGAGGCTCAGCTCCTCCAGGAGTGACCCCCTTCCCTGCATGCCCCAGTCCTGTGGAGGGCACCCCTCATTCACAACCCAGCTCAGAGTGGGGAGCCCTGGCTGAGAAATGGCTGTGGTGCAGGGGCTGCTTGTGTTTAGGGTGGTAACATCTGAAAGTGGGGGGAAGCCCACGTGTACCCCGAACCATCTGCCAGCCAGGATGCCATGTGCCAGCACAGGAACCAGGGCAGGGCACTGCCAGTCTCCAACACCTTTCTGGGAAGGTCTCAGCTTGCCCCCACACTCCTTCCTGATTGTCCTCTGCTTCACCTGCACCTATGACATCAGTATAGGTGTTAACAGGGCAGGGCTAGGAAGGAGCTACTCACCCATTTGAATGGGACTTTGTCATAGCAATGCCTATCATTTTGTGCTTTCCACCATTTCCTGACTGGATGATACCAAAACTATGTCGTGAAAAGGAATTACATACTACAAATGCTACACAGACTCAGTTATTTCTTGTCTTTTTCAATTCTGAAAAAATTCCCCAATACCTCACTTTGCAAAGACAGCTGGGAGTTTAGTTGTATTTTCCATAGTCTGGAGGGCATCAGGTTGTGATTCCTCAGCCAGAGTTTATTTCTGACTCTGCCAGCGAGGTGTGAGTAACCCTGACCAGACCACTTGGCCCCTCTCATTCGGTTTCTTCTTTTTTCTTTTATTTTCCCGCAGTATAAAGTCCTTGATATCAGAGCCAGTTGTTGGTTTGCATTTGTGGGGTGTCTCATGCAAGGCAGGAGAGGGCAGGACCAAAACAAAGGCGCTGAGGAAACCCTGCCAACAGTGTGATATAAACAATCAACTGGACATGTTGCCAAAGACAAGAGGTTTTAATTGCACGACTTGTCTGTCCTCCTTGCTCACCAGTTAAGCCTAAACCTGAATGCCAGCTGAGCCTCTGGATAGTCCAGATCTGAGCTTGCCCCAAAAGCTGTTCCAGACCTCATGGCAGCCCTGCCATGCCCCTGCTGTCCCTGCAGCCAGACCTTGGGGACCTTCAGGGACAGCACAGCATCACAAATCCTCTTGCTCAGAGGCTTTCCTCCATCTTACAGGCTGCTGACGAGCATTTGTTGGCAGAGGAAAATCAAGCAAGAGAATGCTGGTGAAGGGTGAGGGTGTCTTTGTGCCGTTTTCTCACCCACACTCACCTGTGCAGTCCCACTGGAGCTGAGGGAGATGCCCGGGTGCAGAACCACCTGCCTCCGTGCCCAAACGTTTTAAGGAATTTTGCACACGTGGGCCCTTGCTGGTGAATCTCCCTGCAGCCATTTGTTCTGCCCTCTCTATTGATAAAATGTGAGAAAAGACAGCACCTCTGCTTGCACACAGGGGTGTCAACCCAGCCACCCCCTCAGTAAACCCTCACTACCCAACAGATACTTGTAAACTCCTTCCATCCATCCTACAGGGACAATGCTACTTGATTTAAACTTCTCCCATTTCTCAATCTTCTTTTTTTCTTTTTTTTCCAAGCTATTTGAGCCACAAAACTGGCCAACAGACACAGCTGGGAAACACACTGCAGCACAAAGAAAAAATAATAAAGGCTGGGAGGAGTTCTTTTCCCCTCTACAGAACTGTAATTGGGTCTTCTCTTTTTTTTTTTTTTTTTAAGCTCAGTTGGGGTATGAACTCCTTAATCTTAGTTTGACTTATGGGAAAGGGAGGGCATTAGCATATTTATAAAAATTTACCTTGTTCTGAAACTGTAGACATGCTTCACCTTATAATTTCATGATTAGTGTCATTTCATCATGGGGGAAAAGCCACTTTTTCTATCCAGCGGCACAAAACGAATACAAATCAAACACATGCTTTCTGGAATTATTCACACAATGTTTTCAAAAATCGACATAGTTCAATAGTTGAGCAATAAATTTTCTTACTAATGAGACACTAAAAAATGTTTTTGATGTTACGCCCAGGGAGAACTAGTTATTGCAGATTTATAGGCAATCTGTGCAAAGACTGTCCTTTGCTTCCAATGAGTTTCTAATTTTGATTTGATGATATCCAGCTGCGGAGTTTTGGCCATGATATTATATAACTTGTGATATCACATCTCTACAGTATTTTCTTCACCCTCAATGACTGGCCTTTTCGTACACTAGCTGGACTGCAGCATCCCATGGTTTCCTTGTGCAGACAGCCATGGCATGCGGTGTTTATGGATCCCTTTAAGGAGTGTGTGCAGTTACAGTATGTGCATCTCTGAAATACAGGAGGAAAATTTAAATTATTCGCTGGAAATGCATCTTCTCCTTTCAGCTCCCCCTGCTCTCTCCATGAGAGCTCAGAGCAGGTCAGGGTGTGGGCAGCCGTGCACTGAAGGCCTTGCAGACAGTGTTTTGTGGTTCCTTTTGTTCCAAGAATTTCTTCCAGCATTAGGCTGGCGCCAAGCCAGTCAGGCTTGTCCAAGGCAGGGGAAGCCACCACCCCAAGGACTGAAGTCACCACAAGACACCCCCACACACAGGAAGGTTCAGAACAGTCAGTGAAGGACAGCCAGTGACATCTTGTGACACCACTTCATCAACAAGGAGCCTGAGAGGGAGGGTTTCCCAGTTCAGGCCCAGAATGTTTTCAAAGCACTGTGTTCAGTGAAGGTGACCACCTATGAATTCCCTGGTAGTAACCATCAGCAGAGGTTTATTCCCGTGACCTGCTTGAGACCCTGCTGAAGACAAACTCAGACCTTCCCTGGGGACGTTTTTAATCCGAAACAAACCAAGCCGTGCCTGTATTGATACTGCTGGCAGGCCCCTTCCCTAGGAAATGAGGGAATGTGGTATCTCTCAAAGGGTAATAACAAGGCTCCTTGCCTGGATACAAGAACGATGAGTGCTTCAGAAGTGCTGATGATTAAGTCCCGTGTTTAGGACGCTTGGAAAAAGAGGTCTCCGAGGCGAAGCAGCCACAAGCCAGTTTGCTCCGCTGCTCGCCCGCCTTCCTCCCACATGGCTGCCATGTGGGGAGGCCACAGGGAGCTCGGGCCAGCGTTCCTGGCTGGAGGCTCCTGCTCCAGCTGTGCCTGAGCACGCAGGGGCTGCCCCTGAGCGACCCGCCGGGCACCGGGCACGGCCCGGCTGCTGCGCGGGAGGACAACCCGTGGGCAGCCCAGCACATCAGGAACACCATTATGGGGGTTTTAATTCTTTTTTAGGAAGTCTGCAACTTGAGCTCACTGCCAATAACTCACAGGCTCAGCTCCCGGCAGAAGACAATAAGACAATGGTGGGTTATGTGGAATGGCAGCAAACAAAGGCTACAGGGCTATTTTCTGCCTAAACAAATTTTTCCAGCTTAAAAAGTATGATGAGGAGTCTGTGGCCTCCCTAAATAGTATCAAATTAGCTGATAACTCCCAAACACTTTGGTCAGTTCTTCTTCCAAAGGGCTGCAGGAAGCACATCCATGGCAGAGACTGGAAATGCCTTTGGCAGGGGCTACCCTGGGAATCAGGCAGAGCCATCCCTTTGCTCCTCACGTGCCATGCATATGCATAATTCCATATAGATCATGGGTCTGAGCAACATAGGAGCACTAAACAAAGTTATGAGTTGGCAGAAACACATCCAGAGTGACATCTTATTCCCAGCTTTCAGTAAGCGCCTTATTGAAGAGCTGCCATTCTTTTTCCTCTTCATCACCCAGGGTTTTGGTCCCCTCCTCCTCACATGCACCTTCTCATCACATTTCTATGTCCAAATTCACTTCTGATGCAAATGATTTCAATGGCACTTCAGAAACATAAGCAGAAAACGCAGCCAGATGTCTTCCTTGGATTTCAGGAAGGCAGAGAAGTGTCAGAATTAAATCTGGATGGCTATGATGTTGCCAAAAATAGTTTCTGCACTTACCCTGTGCCTGTGAAGATGGATCTCACGGCCAAACACAGAAATTAGCTTCCATATCAACATTTTACTGTCACTTTCATCGCCACGCCAATAGATTAGTTAAAATAACATCGTTTACTGGCATGGAGTGTTATTGCAAACAGATGTCATCATTAGGATAAAGATGAGTTCTACAATTTCATCCAGGAACTTATTCATGGAAATTTTGATTTTTCTCATTGAAATGAGAAACAGTTTTTAGTCTTTGGATCTTCATCCCCAAAATACACTTTAGAGTGGCTTGATGGGGTTTTTTTGTTGTTTCCCTCTCCCATAAATAAGAAATCAGCATTTTGCTTGACATGGCATAATTCTGGTGGTTATTTTCAATTAAAAGTTTCCCTCCAGTGAAAGGCAAATATTAGTTGAAAAAATACCGATGATCAGCTGTAATTTCCTGTATATCTTTCATAATTGTATCTAATTGCATTCTGCTTCCTTCAACTCTTCTTCATCTGGAGTTGAATAATAAAAGTCTCAAATAGATTTGTTTTTCCTTAGTCATTGAGTCACCTTCTCTGTGTTACTCAGACAAAGCTGGATATTTATTTGTAATGTTTGGGGTTTGTTGCCTTCCTTTGTTATGGAGTCTGCACGGAAAAAGGATACACATTTGACTTCATTCATTAGAAAGGAATATGGAACTGTGCAATGTAATGAGATCAGCCACCAGAACACAGCAGCTCGGGAGGGGTAAAGCAAGACTGGACCAGGCAGAAATCTGAAATCTCAGTCCTGCTGGAATGAGAGGCAGTGCTCTGGTTGACTTCAGCAAGGATTCTAGGATTTCACCCTACGAATTTAATAGTGCTGCAGTTCCAAGTAAGTTCAAGCAGAAATGCATGCTCACTGGTGTAGAGTAAGCCTTCAGTCCTACACAAACAAAAGCCTATGCATTTAAGTAAAAGAATTTTGAGTCCCTACGTTTTATTTATTTAATCTGCTTACAACATATTAAATATTAAAAACTACATTGTAATAGATTCTTTGTACCTCTGAGAAATAACCATAAAAATCACCCAACACACAAAAAAATGCAATAGTGGCCAATTTGTATTCTTACTCAATCTGCTCCAGAGGAGAGAGTAACAAATCAGATCATGTTTGGCACCTAGTTTCATGTAATATGTTGACTCATTGCTGCTCTCTGGATCTGTGTATTCCTTACACCATGACTAATAGTTTGTCCATAACTTCTGCATGAAACTTGCAGTGTCCCCATTGCATGAGCCCTAGTGCCAAGATGGGAATTCCCAACACTCCAACACAGCCCTGGCCTCTCTGCTCCTGCTCACCTCAATGGAAAAGTTCCTTCAGACTCCAGAAAAGGAAGGTCAGTCACTAAAATTAAAATCCTTTGGAGAAAAAAACCCGCTATAATCTATTTTTAAAGGCCACAATCTTCTTGAGTTCTCTTATGTGAGAATGGACACCGGCAAGAAGAAGCACCTTTGTAATGTAAGACAAATGTTTAACTTGGGAAAAAATGGGAAGAGCTTATATTAACAGCCCTAGAGTGCACACAAAGTGAGCTCAACTCCTGGAAAATCCCAAGAAGATCTCTGGGCACCCACAAAGAGCCTGGGAGAGGTGCAGATGGTGCAGAACCAGCTGGGTTGCACTGAGGTACGAATCCCCATCCCACTGAGGTGGACAGGCACCCAGATATCCTGGAAAATACTGAACTAAATCAGCCGGACTGCAAAGGTGCATAAAGAAGGACAGAATGGTTGGAGTTTGAAGGGACCTCCGGAAATCACCCAGTCCAAACCCCCTGCTAAAGCAAGTTCACCTACAGCAGGTGACACAGGATTGTGAATATCTCCAGGGAAGGAGACTCCACAGCCTCTCTGGGCAGCCTGTTCTAGTGCTTAATCACCCTCACAGTAAAGAAGTTTTTCTTCATATTCAGATGAAACTTCCTGTTTCAGTTTTTGCCCACTAGGTCATGTCTTGTCCGGGCTAAACAGCCCCAGCTCCCTCAGCTTGTCCTTGTAAAAGATGCTCCAGTCCCCACATCCTCCTCTGGACCCTCCCCAGTAGTTCTTTGCTCACTGCCACTAACCCTCTCCTCATTTTTCCAGCACAGGATGTCATCACAGCCCTGCAGCTCTCTGGGATAGCCAGAACAGGCTGTGGAACAGCATTTGCCTTCTATCCTCACTCACAGCCCTGTGCTGAGTTGCTCAAATGTGTAAAAATCTTGATCCTGCACCTCCTGTGAGTGCCTACAGGGACCACCGCTGGGTCTCATTACACTGAGCTGGGAAAAGAGCAGGAGTTAGTTACCGACGGCAGAGCAGCCCCCAGAAACTCTAGCTGGAATTTGTGTCTCCTTCTGCATTTGCCTTTACTGCAATTATGTTTCAGAATAATTTCTGTGTCAATCTCCCACTTCCAAATATAAATGTCACTTCTCTTGCCCGGATTCAAAACAAACTGTCAGTTTGAAATAGCTTCTAACACGTTAATAATGAAATACCGTTTTACCCCCACTGAGAATAAAATGCTAGGACTAATCATACCATTCTAAAGGGCTTATAAATCAATAAACCAAGAGGCAGTGAATGAACAAAATGCTGATTGAAATCATAAGCACATCAAGTATCTGCAGATAATCAGCATCACATGTTCAAAATAAAAATTAAAAAAAAAAGAAATAGTTTTCTCTAAACATATGGATACACACCGTGCCTTGCTCAATTTTATTCTCACAACGTGGCTTGATTACCTCACCAAGGTAGATGAAAGCACGACTAAATGTTAGAAAATGAGGGCAGCAGATCACTTTGTGATGTGACATTCACAACCCAAGTGGTACAACCTCATAATAAACTGTTCCAGTAGCTGGGACTTTTCCTGTGTCTCTTTCCCCCTTCTCTGCTGAGATGCCAGCTGGCAGCTCTTAGCTGGGAGCAGTTCTGATGCAGTTTCTCAGGTCAGGGCTGTGTCAGAGGGCCAACATCACAGCTACCAGCTGACCCACGTCCTGTCTGGGGTCACAGGGGGGGAACTGCTGGAACAAATCCCGTCACACCTCAGACCCCACTGCCCCCTAACCCAGCCCACACCTCAGCCTGGGCAGCTCAGGGCTCTACCTCTCCCTCCTACCTGCAAAGTGTCCAGCAGAGTTTCCTGTGCCTTTCTCCCTCTGAAGCATGTGTTTTGTGGCCATTGGCCCTATGGAAATGTTGGGAAGCAGCTCCACAGGGATGGCTAACTCTGGTATCTTGTGTAACTCACTCTTAAAATGTTGGCTGTGTTGGTGTCCTTAGCTGGATGCACATCACCTGAAATTCCTCCCTGGGTGAGTCACACTCTTCCCCATCCCACTGAGGCTAAGAGAGATGTGTAAGCTTGGAAAGCTTTTCTCAAGTTCACAGTATTGTCTTTAGTGATTCACGTGACTACAGCTAAACAATTTCTTCCCTGTTTGGGGGTGTCTGTGAAGCTCTGGTATAAAAAGTGTTGTCAAGCTTTACTTTCTTAGCATTACCAAAATGTTGGCACCGTGGAGGTGTCCAAGCACCTTAGTTTGGGCCCAGGAGCCCTGGCAACACAATCCAGTGTTTGCAGGTGTAGCACCTCCTGTGAAAGACCCTCCTGAAGAAAGGAGCAGCCCTTTGTCGACTGACACTTGATCACCAAACCCACAGCTGCTCTGCCTGGCTTTGTCACCCAAACCCCATCCCTTTTGTCCCTGGAAAGGAGCCTGTGAGAAATCTCGAGTACTTTGGAAGTGGCACATTGCCATTTTTAACAAACAAACCTTGTTTCCAAAGTGGAGGCTGGCACTGGATGTACATAGAAATGTTAGATGCAAAACACCAACAGAGCAGCTCAGTTTGATGGAAACTGGTGACAGCAATTTCCTGTGTGAGAGTAAGAATGGTTCTTATTTATAGTTAACTCCAAATTATTTCCTCATATACTTTATTGAATCTTTCTTAAAGATAGATTCTGTAATCCTCATTGAATCCATTTCAAGAAAAAAAGTTTACATAATGCATCAAGAATCATCTATAAATTCTTCCTCTGCATTCTGATGCAACATATTGAATAAAGTACAATAGAAATGAAGATGCTGGGAATTCATGACAGAGTTTTTACTTATAAATCTCACAGTAAATGAGCATGAGATTCTCTTGCTAGAGGATTGTAAATTAAGTAAATGGATATTGAGATTGACTATTTTTTAAAATTTATTTTGCAATACTTGATGTTAATAGAAACTTATGTTGTTTATTAGTCTGAGTGTCTTTAAAGACTTTTAGAGTCATTATTCAATGATGGATGCATGTTTTAAAAAATTTGCATTTCTAAATAGGTAAATGGATTAATTGAGAGAGGATCATGAAAAGCTTTGCAAATGTGTGTTGATGAACCTGTTAATAAAACATCACACAAAACATTTAATTCACACGAGATAGGTAGGTTCATCCCTTGTTAATATTCAGCAAAATTAAAATATTCCTGTGAAGTGGCATTGGGGCATCATGATCTTCGAGTGATATGGGGTAGGAACTTTTTTTAATAAAACCTTCTGGGGAAACTCACCACATCAGTGGTTTAAAGTCACCCCATGTTTGTGTCCTAATGGTACGTGTTATTTGAATTGTGTCACTGAAATGCTGCTGCCATTTGAAACATTTCTCCCCAAGTGAGAGTAGCTCTTCACAAGTGAGGTATCTCTTAATAGATGCTTTAAAAACTCAGTGAAGGATTCCCAGTACGGAGCATCTTTTTCAGATGACTGATGTTTCTTCATCCCTTACTTCCTCTAATAAACATTCAATGAACCTATTTTTTCCACAGGGGGGATGAACCCACAACTCTCTGTCATTCAGTGTCTTGTAGCAACGTGCACTTGTTGGTTCCAGTGAGCAGGGCAGCAGAGCTGTGTTGCACTGAATACATCCTGCAGCATCGTGGAATTCAGGCACCAATCTTCCAAAAAGCATTCAGAAGCTCAGCCCCTGCTGGAATTCAGTGCAAATTTAACCTGGTGCCTAGGAGGTGGATATTTCAGTAAAGCCAAGAAGCTGAACCATAGATTTTTAGATGTGTTGCCTCCAGTTATACCAAAGCTCTTGAAGCCCAGCTCTGCACCATTCTACAGCTCGTCACTACAGGTCTCTCATTGCTCATCACCATTGCTTTCTGTCACTGGAGGCTCTAATTCTTCTTAGGACCTCAACTGAAAATTAGGTGTGTGACTGTGTTTGCATGCACAGAGGCAACCGAGGGCTCAGAGAACATCACGGGGCACCAGGACAGTGAATGTAACTCATTAACAACAGAGCACTAAGATGAGAATATTAACTATTAAGCTGTTAAACCCTGGGAAACAGAAAAAAGTTGCCATTACCTTGCACATAACCTTGCAAAGTTTCTCCTACATGCCCTTCTTCACAGTCCACCCAAGTTGTCACATTCCTGTCTCCAAGAGCCTGGGGACTGCCAGCAAAATCCCTATTGCAGGGCCATCAGTCACATCTAAAGCACTCAAATGTTAGGAAATGTCAGAATTTAAGCTGCTGAGAGAACCTTATCTCTGTCCTTTCGTGTGTTTGTGCTGTACAGGGTAAACCACTACTCCAGTGAGTAAAGGCAGAGATTCTTAACTCCCTGTAGCAATATGAGTGAACTGGGTCACTAATTCAAATGTTTCAAACATGTCTACTACCCCTTCAATAAATATTTAACACCTGCTTCATCACTGGCCCCTTGTGAAGTCACTTTGCAAATTTTTCAGCCATACTTCAAAGAAGAAAAAAAAAAATTAAGCAACCTGGCTGGCAATAACATTTCTTCGTAGAATGGAGCATTCCCTCTGTCCCCGGGCCAGGGAGCACCTTGTAGGAACGAAAGGTGAATAAAGGCTGGTTTTGGCGGCGTTTCTCCATTCTGTAGCTTCCACTGACACCTGCTGGAGACAGGCGCTATCATTTTAAATTCTGTCTCCAGACTGCGAGAGGGCTGGGCACTGCTGCGACCAGCCCTGGGGCACCACACACAAGGTCATGGAGGTGCTGGAGTGAGTCCAGAGGAGGTCACAGAGATGTTCAGAGGGCTGGAGCACCTCTACAATGGAGACAGGCTGGGAGAGCTGGGGTTGTTCAGCCTGGAGAACACTCCAGGGAGATATTAGAGCCCCTTCCAGTGCCTAAACGGGTAGAGAGCTGGAGAGGGACTTTGTACAAGGGCTTGGAGTGATGGGAGAAGGGGGAATGGCTTTGACAGAGGGCAGGTTTAGATCAGACATAATGAAGAATTTCTTCCCCGTGAGGGTGGGGAAGCCCTGGCACAGGGTGCCCAGAGAAGCTGTGGCTGCCCCTGGATCCCTGGAAGTGTCCAAGGCCAGGTTGGACGGGGCTTGGAGCAACCTGGGACAGTGGAAGGTGTGTCCCTGCCCATGGCAGGGGTTTGGAGCTAGGTGGCTTTTAAGGTCCCTCCTAACTCTTTTCATGTTAGAACTTTCAGCAGGCTCCTGATGAACATCTGAAGCAAAATAGGGAATTACAGTTTAAAAAAAAAAAAAAAACAAAACAAAAAAACCCCCACAAAACCAAACCAAAATAAAATATAGGCACAGTCTGAGAACTTTGAAAACTAGAAAATGTATCATAGTTTTTACAGTGAGTTGTTTATGTTGGTGTAAAGTGTTCCTGCTCTGCCTAGCCAGCAAACAGAGCCAGTCAGATAGACTTGAACCTTTCCTTCACTTCCAGATTAAGACCACGGTTTGTGCTTTTGTAAACACCAAGAGCTGTGTGAAACTGAAAATACCTTTCCAGGGTTAGCTCACAGCATCCAGCTCATAGCATTAGATTTTAACTGAAGTCTCAGACTACTATAAAATTAGATTAATAAATTAATTAAGAATTAAAATTAATACAAAAATTATTACATTTGGAGTGCTGCCCTACAGGGGACGTCTAAGGCGTGGGTGGGTTTTGCCTGCCAGGAATGAAAGGACAGCTGAATTTTTGGCTTAGCATCGTTCCACGTTCATGTAAAGCAGCTCTTGCCGCTCAAGTCGCCCACGTCGCATCCAGGAGGTGGCGGTGGAGGAGCATCCATAGCTCCCAAACACGGGGCTCCGGGCTCGCGGTTCATTCCCGATCGGGAGCCAGGGCTGGGGCGGCTCCGTGGATGTTGGGACGTATTTGCCAGGTCGTGAATGATGGAACAAACCGTGCCTGGATTGTCCCCACGGCCGGGCTCAGGGGAAAAGCAGTACCAGAGAGAAATGCAAGCGACTGGTTCTGATGTGTCCCCTACAGAATGTGCAAAATCTTCTACTGAAGACAGCAGGATCAGGTGTAATCACAAAATTAACACTAAAAACCCTCTTATTTCATATGTTTGAAGAATATTTGGGGTTCCCTTAATTTTCTATACAACAGTGTTTAAATGGAAGTTTCTTTCTAAAAAAAATCTCTTTAAAAGGAAGGAAAAGACCGGGAATTGTTGTGGAAATCTTACAAAACCCTTGATTCAATTTGGTTTTTTTTAAAATTTGTATTAAAGATGTAGAAAGGAAGGAAAAAAATGTCATGGGTAAGTGAGCACTGTGAAGCAGGGCAGGACTGAATCTGACTCCAGCACTTTTTATTGAGCAGCACAGGGACAATGACCCCTTCTCTTCTCAGCACATCACAATTAAAAGGGCAAGTGCTGGAGAAGATTTGGAAATATGAGGAAAAGTCACAAGTTCTTCAATTTAAAAACAGAGGAATTGCCTACAGAATGCAGTGACTAAATGAGGCTTCTGTCACAAATATCAAAGAACAGCAGGAGCAAGCAGAGTCAAAATTTTTTAAAGTGAAGATACAGAAAAGGATTTTACAAGTGATATCAGGAGTAGCATGAAACAATTCTCAATATGCAATGAGAAACAAAGGGAAAGAGACCAAGCAAGTTATTGATTCATCAGCAAATTAAAAGGAGGGGTCATCAGCAAATAAAAAAAGGCCAGGAAGCCCAAAGTTCTCTGCATCTTGTTTTGTGTTTCTAAGGGGAAACGCCAAGTGCAAAGACTTCAAGCAGCAGCAGCAGAGCAGGAGGAAATTCCCGTGGAAATACACAGGGAGCCATCAGCACACAGAGAACTGGAAAGTTTCCCACTGACTGAGACTGATGCATTTTATCCCAAAATACTGCAGAAAGATACGACAGAATTAATGTCAAAACCACTTGGGATTCTCTTAGGGAAGTCATGGGGTGTAAATAAGCATCAGAAGACTGGAGAGGAGCAAATAGATTCCGTTTCTAAGAATGGAAGAAAAAGATTTATCAGGGATTTGTCTATCAGTCAGCTTACCTTCAAATGCCAGGAAAATCTTGGAAAGCACAAAATCTTTGTGAGCAATGAAAGAAAACAAGGCAATAAGGAAAGTCAAAACGGATTTTTCAACAGCAAATCCTCTCAGAGCAAACTCATGTCTTTTTATGAATCTGGGCCTGGGCAGGGAGACAACAATAAACACCATCTACAAGCACAGAACGAGCTTTGATACCTTCTCATTCAAAAGGGAGAAAAGTGGGTTCTACATCAGACTCTGGCGTGGCACAGGCCAGAAAGGCTGAATAAACATGCTGGACTAATGAAAATGCAGCAATTTTCCTGCAACCCAGGATACTTTTTTCTGAGCAAAAGCCATGACACGTGCTTGTAATGGAGTGACATTCATGCAACACAACATTCAAACATACCTTTGAGCCACAACATGGTGATCCATGTCCTAATGCCCTGTCCCCTGACAGAGCAATTAAACAAAATAGCTCATGTTCTGTGAGAGCCAGCCCTGCTGGAAGGGACTGTGATAAAGGAAGGGTCTGCCTCCACTGATGGCATGGACTCACTTCCCAAAAGCTGAAATCACTGAGTTACCATCAGTTATTTGGACACGTTCTAAAAATCCTGTTCCTCTAACTGGCCAGTATTGAACCTTCCCTCTGAGCTGCCTGTGAAGCCAGTGCAACACTGATTCAGCACTTTCACAAACCTTTGAGCATGGGCACAAAAAACCCAGAACTTTCTGCCACAGCTTGTGAGAGGCAACCTTCACTAGCTAAAATTGTTGAAATCTAACATCTTTTTCTCTTATCTAGTTACATAGGAACACAGGCTTAGCAAAAACATCAAGCATCACAAACAATGTAACCTGTTATTTATGACAGAAATGGTAAATAAACTCTAGGAACCAAATCACAGCCTGTGTTAATGCAATTCCTGTCTCTGCTGGCAGACCAGGGTTACATTTCTGAAAATTTATTAGAAATAAATCACCAAAAAACTCCAAATAAAGTGTAGCAAATATGAATCCATCAAGTGTGGAGGGCCAACAAAGACTTCCCTGAAGTCTCCACGTGTCCTCCTCACGCAAAGCAATGAGTAGGTAGAGTTACCTTCTTTATTAGTTAATTGTTTTTGCTTGGAGATATACGAGGGAATTTGCCCCGAAAAGCAGATGAAAAGAGTCAGGAGGACGGGAAGAAAACAGCTTTGGAGAGCAATGGGCAGACTGGATGTGCTGCTGGGACCCCGTGGTGAGGCTTGCTGGGGTAGAGCAGGCTGCATCCTAAGGTTCTGCACGGGAAACAAAACACATTGTGGAATATAGAAGTTCTGTTTTGTTATGGATGCGGTCCATTGGTAGGGTGAGTTTTGATTGGGTTTTTTGTCGTTGTTTGTTTTTATTTTAATGATCCTTCCGTTTTCGGGGTTTCACGCTGTCTTCCCTGGTAGGATATGTAGGATAAAAGTGAGCTTTTTGGGTTTGTGCTGTCCTGATTTTCACAGCTCTATTTTGTGTCTTGCTAGCAGGCAAGGCTGTGCTGGGGAAGCACAGATTTCCTTGGGGAGGAGTGCTCCTAGGTGTGCAGGAAGAAGGAGTGGGAAAAAGTGTAGAAACTCATGATCTCCTGGAAGCTCAGTAGATGAAACAGTTTAAAGCAATTAGAGGTACCATTTCTGCCTGCTGGCAGGGATTTGCATGGTGTGTGCAATGGGTTCCTCCAAGATGTGTGATTGCATCCAAAGGGTGAGGCAGACTTCAGTGGGGAGTGCTGGCAGGGAGAGAATTGCAGCATGGCTGGAAAGTCAGACAACAGCACTACAGCCCACCTCCTCTGTCCCAGGCCATCCGGGGCCAGCAGCATCCCTGGAATGCCTGTGTTTGCTGGTGAGGCAGTGAGGGGCTTTGAACTGGGAGCTCTCCTGCCTCGTCTTTTCAGGCCTAAGGTGCCCTCCTTCTGCAGGTGTGAACCACGCTGGGGAAGGACTCTGAACTGTCCTGATGGCTGCAGACCTCAGAGTTGCTCTGTGCTGCCTGGTTGCAGCCCAAGCTGCCTTGCTGCAGATCTGTCACCAGCAGCAATGCAGCAACAAGTGTCACAGCAAACACCTCCCTGTGTTTCCTGTGCCTCCCCTCCCTGCCACCTCCTCTCCTTTGCAGATTTTGGTTTTTACTCAATGTAAATCCTATAGGATTTTACTTCTAGCTGTCCTTTTGACAGTAATGGACCATTAACTAACTGGAGATAAAACTGAAAGCATAAATCCCTCTCCTTTAGGGAATTAGAAAGCAGGTTTAGGATGGAGGCCATGAAAGGCAAGAGGTCACTGTAATCTCAGACAAGGCCGGATTAACTGACCCTGCCAGGCATCACCACCTGTGCCACGTGAGGAACAAGAAAGCAGAAGTTGAGGTTTGTGCTGCAGAATGGTTTGCATCTGCCAAGAGAAAGCCTTTACTCCTGATGTTTGAGTTTGTTTGCCAGGGTCTTCCCTGTAAGAAGTGAGGGGAGTCTGGGCTGCTAAGGGGTTATCGCCGGAGGCTGATGCTGTCCCTGATTGGAAGTTGGGTGTTTTTTCCTTTTTTGAGACAGGGTGAGATGAGAAGAGCCAGAGCTTTGCTCCTGTCAGAGGTGAGGGAGGAAAAAGCACCAGGTGTCTGTGCCCCAGACGGCTCCCAGCCAGGCGGTGGGACGAGATGATGAAGCAGTTCTGCAGGTTGATGTGTCCCAAGGCCAGTTCCCAGTCCTTTCCCTGGGGTCTCCAGTAATGTAGAAGGGCTCTGCTATGTATCTGTGGGAGCGAGTTTGCTGATGACTCCCTTCACTAGACCTTGAGGTCAGTGTCCACTGATTAAAAAAAGTTAATTACCTTCCTCTTGCAGGAATGACTCTATTTTCAAGGTCTGCCAGGCCATTAATCAAGCATCTTCTTTTGAAAGCAGTTTTAATTAAAAGTAAGCCATCATTAGAGCTAGGGTGGCCAAGTCAGAGGGGGATGTCTTCAGAGACCTGACTGGGCTCTGCTGTGGTGGATGGAGTGCTTCATGGTTATGCAGCCCCCACCCTCAGCCTTCCCCCCACTCCTGGTGGGTTATGAGTATTCTTTTTCAAGTGTCAAGCTAAATATTTTAAACACTGTTTAAAATCTTTAATTCATAGGCAAATCTTCAGAAGAATTCTGTCATCTAGTGCTGAGGGTGTCTCTGTCTGCAACAGCCCCCCACTGCTGTGATTTGGGGTCAGACTCAAAGGGTCAAGGGAAAGACTTAAAATGTCAAAGTTTGTGGTCAAAGTTAATATATTCTGTCTTTGGTTTAGTATCTTTTCAAGTATCTTTAATGCTTTTATTACCACGTCTCTCAAGCCCCCATGTCATGCCCAGGAGGTGGCAGTGGAAGAGCATCCATCACTCCACAAACATGGAGCTCTGAGAGCTCAAGGTTCACTGAGGGCAGAATCAAGGACTGCTGTACATCACAGCCTAGCAAACAGCTGCAGTTTAGGGTGTTTTAAGACGTTTCTCCTATCTATGATGCCCCAAGTGCCAGAATCTGTGGCTCCATAGTTAATAACCTGGAAATGTGTAAGGAAACTTGTTCGCTTGAATACCAGGAAGAGAAAATCTCTTCTGAAAGTGTAATTGCAAAGCACTGGATTTCAAGACAGTTTTAATCATTTTAATTACTCAAATGAGTAAAACATCTGCATATCAAATCCACTGCAACTGACTAAAAAACATACAGGATTCTCACAGTGAAGCAAACTAAACAGAATTGTGCCAACATCATGTTATAAGTTCATATTTGTTAAAGAGCCTGTGGCCCCCTTTTTAACTGCCCTCACACTGGGATAACTGCCTCCATGTAAATGCACAAGGAGGCATTAGAGAACTGGAAAGTTTCCCACCGACTGAGACTGATGCATTTTATCCCAAAATACTGCAGAAAGATACGACAGAATTAATGTCAAAACCACTTGGGATTCTCTTAGGGAAGTCATGGGGTGTAAATAAGCATCAGAAGACTGGAGAGGAGCAAATAGATTCCGTTTCTAAGAATGGAAGAAAAAGATTTATCAGGGATTTGTCTATCAGTCAGCTTACCTTCAAATGCCAGGAAAATCTTGGAAAGCACAAAATCTTTGTGGGCAATGAAAGAAAACAAGGCAATGAGGAAAGTCAAAAATGGATTTTTCAGCTGCAAATCCTCTCAGAACAAACTCCGTTCTCCTTATGAATGAGCCCTGGGCCTGGATAGAGAGGAAACAATAAACACCATCTAAAGTCCCAGAATGAGCTTTGATACCTTCTCATTCAAAAGGGAGAAAAGTAATTAGTGTAGATTTGTCTCCTTGCTCAGGCAGATCCCAGGTTTGCAAACAGAGGACACATGACATGGTCTGAAGCTGAGGTGATGCTCATGTACCTGTTTTAGGTGGCCAGTGCAAGAGGAAATAGATGTGGTAAAATCAACAGGAGCAAGAGACCCCCTTGGAACAAGGAAGGGGATAATAAATCCATGGGGATGCAATCTGAAACTTTCTTAGAAGGAACTTGGGGACAGCATTTTAGGACTCTGAGAGAAACGGGAGGCCTAAGATTAAGTGGAATATCAAATTCTTCATGCACCCACAAATAGTTTTTATCAATTTTCATTAATTCCTTTCTGTATTTATTTTCCCAAGAGATGAGGAAAGGCTTTTTTACTCTGTTTTAATAGACTGCTTTATCAGTATCAGATTGTTACTCTAATCACTGTCTTGCATATGTAGGATCTACCTGGCTTCATGTAATTGCATCTCCTGGTGACATAAACTTGGCAAACTTGTTATTTAACAAGCTGAATCCTCTCTAAAATGCTCCCATCGACCCCAGCCTGCAGCAACACTGTCAGTGTTTGGCAGGAGGGCTCTGTGTGTGTTTAAAGGCTCTGCCTGATGGGCTGGGGGGCAACTGATGGTAGTGGAAGGACCCCGTGTTCATCATCACCATCATGAGAGAGTGAGTTCTGTTGGGAAATGGGATGTAAGGATTGCTGGGGGTAGGGAAAACTGGTTTTGTTTCTCTAATGAAGAAAGAATTAGTGAGAAAAGAGCTGACTAGCAGGTTCCAGAGAAACAAGAGATAATTTACAAGAATACTTTGGTGAATAAAGACCCAGCCATTTTATCAAATCTGTTAATGCTGAATGTTGAAGGGAAACTCATGTTAATTTCTTGTGAAGAGATGGTACTTGATAAACCTACCAGCTCCAATTCAGAGTTTAGTTTTAGCTCTGCATTAGGATGATAATTAGATGTACTTGTGTTCTGCCTCATGGTTTGTGCCTCATGGACTCCAATCTCCCAGAGCTGTTAGGAGGAGATATCTCAGATTTTGGATTCTTCCTCTTGCTAGAAACTGTGTGGAGGAAGGAACTGCTGCATCCTGAGGGCTTCTGATCTATAGAACGGAAGAAAACCAACCCAAAAGTGAAATTGGTAACATTGTATAACAGGAAACAGGTTGGAACTCCCCTTGTATTCTATTTTCTTTCTACTGAAGTAGTTTAGAGTAATATGCAAGGATTGCCATTTTTGCAAATATTTTTAAATAGGTGAATTGTAGAACTCATTATCATTTATCCACCTCATTGAGTCTCAATATTTCAACATAAATGGCTTCAGATTTAGAAAGCTGTACTGACATTCTTCATTTAGTTTTCCTTCACAGGCGTTAAAAATTTTGAAACTATTCTTGTGTCAATCCAGCCTTCTCCAAACCCACCTTCCACCCCTGCTCTTAAACACCTCATGTTAGAACTGGAAGAAAAAGTGCTTGCCTAATTATCCCTATTTTCAGCACTGTAAATTGAGCTGTTTGTTGAACATCACATTGGAGATTCAGCTTGTCCAGCTAAATCATTTCAGCACTAAAAACCCTGTGCATTTTCTACTTGCCATCAAATCTTTTGTGCTTTTCTGTTTATTCAGCAAACCCATAATGGTTTAGAAAGCTACCAAATATTCCACTTGGACATACCTTCTTTGATGTTGAACAAACAGTAGAACATCTTCTATCCCTCTTAAAAGTGCCCTATTCCCCAGGAATCAAGGCATTTTAAGAGCTATTTATTTTTTTTATGTGGATCCATTCCTTTAACATGTTGGGGGGTTGGGGTTGATTTCTTGGGGTTTTTTTGCAAGATGATAAATTTCACAGGTGTAGAGAAGATATTTAGCCTGGTGTTTCAGGTTACTGTACCACTTCTGGAAAGCAGATCTGAACTAAACCCACAAATCAGACTTAAACTGCATAAGAGTGAGTGAACACAGGGGAGCGTAGACAGCACCCCGAGGCAATCATTTGTACAATGCTCCTGGAGAGGTTTCACCCAAAATATGTAATGCTGATGTGCAGAACAAGCTCCTGTCTGGGCTGAGCCAGCTCACAGCCACTGCTGAGGGTGCAAGGGGAAAAGGTGACTTCAAATGCTGCATCTCTGAATTTGGGTGCCTCATACTGAGCTGAAGGGAGATGTCTCTACATGAAAAATAGTCACCTGAAATTCAAGAGCTTTTCCTTAAAATATGTGTGGGGAGGAGAAAAGTCTTCTCAGTCAACCGTTGAAAGACGACTTTTCAATGTTCTGATGCTTTTATCCAACCATTTAATGATTTCAGAGTCTAGGCAGACTGGCTTTAAATCCCCACTTTTTTTATGTCCTCCCCCCTTCCCTAAATATTTTCAGGTATTACAGACATTTAGGCAGCATTTACAGGTGGGTAGTGCCATTCCAAACTAATTTGTGGGAATAGTTTCTTCATTTAGCAATAAAGAAAGAATGTTAAGAACTGTGAAATAATGTAAATCTTGTCAGACAGTGTATACAAGCTTTTATGGGGGTCAGAACTGTTTGGAACAGTGCTTTCCACAATGCCTTAAAAGCAAAGAAACCCATATTTTCATCACTACAGCAAAACACAGGTCTTCAAAATCTTCCCTGCACTTTGCCTGTGATGTTGTCAGAACTTTGACAGGTGATGATTTTCATTTCCTCTGTCCTCAGTCTGTGACAATTTTCCAAGAGGAGACAATATCAAAGCAATCTAGAATTAGCTGTGACAAGTGACAATTGCATGAGTGGCACAAAAGGCTTTTACGAATAAACATTATTTTATACAACAGACATCAATACATGTTTTAATGAAGAAGTGACTCACAATGATAATGTTATTGACTTGTTAAGATTAAACAGGTCTGCCATATGCTGTCTAGTGCTTCAGATGGTTTCAAATTTATTTTTATTTTTTTTAATCTAGGCATATTAACAACAGATGCTGAATTTTAAAATGATCCAATAATCTAGGGGAAATCATTCCAAAGCTGGGTGATAATTTTGCCGTGTTAATGATTTGAAATACTTTGTATACAGTACATACTGGTTATTTAGTTCATAGCTAACTCTTGCACATGATATTTTAATTTTTATCATCTTACTTTCTCCGGAGTTTCCTCCAGTTGCTGAGGAGTAGGTTGGTTGAATGCTTCTCTTGGAACTCCATCCACAACCTTTCAATTATTTTTATTAAAAAAAAACCCTTTCACAAGTGCATATGCCCTGAACTCCTCTGCCTCTGGACTGTACAGTAACAGGATGTGAACATCACCCTAAATGTTCCTGCTTTTGCCTGGCTTGCCCCTGTTGCACTGAAGGGCTGAGGGGAGGAAAGGAAGATACCAGAAAGCAAATACACGGAGCTGACAGGCCACGAGTGAGGGACCACGCTCACAAGAAGGCTTGAGTGGCTCCTACATTCATGCAGGAACAGCTTCTGGGGGTTTACAGATTTACCCTTTGGCTGGTTATTGTTTGCTTGAAGTCCAAAAACATTATTTTTTTCTTCCTTTCTTGCCCTGCATCCACAAGCCCAAGATGGGGTTGGTTTACAGCACAGTCTGTTGCTTCTTCTTCCCACTCCCAAACACAGCAGGTCACAAACTCAAGCTGTGGGTGGTGGCAGCCTGGGACAGGGCACCACAGCTCCTGTGCTGTTTGCTCTCACATTTTCACCTGTCTTGTGGGTGTGATGGAGCAAACAAACACATCTCCCTGTGGCTGAGAAACTGTAGAAAGAGCGACAACATCTTCATCAACCTCCCCAGAGCACAGCTGCCTGGAGCTGAGCACAGAACCTTCTTGGTGGTGCTGCTGGGAGAACCTGAGCTGCACTGAGTGATCCTCAGCCCCACACCCAGCACCAGCTTCTCACAAACCACAGCATTAAAGCCACTCCTGCTGCTGTGAGCCATGAGCTGCCTTTCCAGCATGTTTTCTGGAAACCCAGAACTGTGCTCAGCAGAAGAGGCAGATCCCATCTCCACACTGGAAAGCAGCAAGCTTCTCTTTGCAGTCCTCTTGCTGCTGCTTGTCTCCAGCACCTCATGGAAATGTAAGAATTGTAGGAAATGTAGATGTAGGGATTTAAGCCATCATCTCCTTTTGAATGTTCCCTGCAGAAATAAATTTAAAAAAAAAAAAAAATCACAGGGAAATTACAATGTGATAATTAACATAAACAAGATGCAAATGATGGAGAGCACAGCCAGCTGCAAATAGATAGCAATGATCCCACATTGATTTCCAATGGGCTGGAGGCACGAATCAGGGAGCTCTTGAGGGTGTGCTTTGTTATTTATATAAATTATTAGTTTCATTAACTTAATTTGACAAAGCAAGCTGTATAAAGGGAAAGTCAATCCTATCTGCTTCTTGGTGAAGAGAGTAAATGTATAGATCCCAAAGGGACATAACTCCCAATGAGATATATTTGAGCTTCATGCCCTTAAACTCTCACTTTTTGCCCTGTAGGGGGGCAGCTTGGCCATCTAGTAATTAGTCCTGAATCATTTAGGTTGGAAAACACCTCTAAGATCATCAAGCCCAACAGTTAACCCAGCACTGCCAAGTCTACCACTAAACAATGTCCACAAGTGCCACATTTACACATCTTTTAAGTCCCTCCAAGAACAGGGACTCCACCACCGCCCTGGGCAGCCTGAGCCAATGCCCGACCAACCTTTTGGTGAAGATATTTCTCCTAATATCCAATCCCTCTATAATCCTGTGTTGGTCCCTAAAAGAGAGAGCACTCAGACGTGTTTTTCTTCCCCAGGGAGCACCGACAAAAAGCCAATATTCCTAATTTCGGGTGGCAACAATCTTGAGGCTCCTGCTCCTATTGAGTAGCTGATCAATGGTTTCAAAAGTCTGGGGGAGAGTTAGGAGAGAAACACATAATACAAAATTTGATTGAAATCAGCCTGGGAAAGCCTTTCTCATCTGGTTATTTCAGTACATAGTAAGAATAGACTTCAAACCTGCTCTAGAGACAGGGACTGTGATAATGATTTCCAAAGGAAAAGTCCCATTAATATAGGATAGATACCTCAGATGCATCTGCAGCTCCTCTCTGAGACTTTCAGTAAAGCATCTTGTTGTTGTGGAGGGAAATCAGGTACAAAGGATGAGAGTTAGTGATGGTTGTGACCAAAAGTGAGGTCACTGAGCATGGGGAGAGATATTTACTTGACATGAACACAAAAGCCAGAGCTCCAAGTGTCAGGCCAGGCCAGCTGCAGATCCACACAGCAAATGGTTCTATTCAGAGCCTGTGTGTCTTGCTGAAAGAAGAGAGAAGAGGATATTCTTCCTTTTAGAAAGCCCTTTTCCCTTTAGAAAGCTCTCCCTTTCTGTATGCTTTCCACGAGGCAGAAATGTTTGCTTTGACCCTTGAGCAACCTTTTCTCCAGGGTAAGGAGGAGGAATGTGATTATTTTTTTCTGAGAAAAGAAAAAGATAGTGGCCAGTGAGAGGGGAGGGCTGAAGGTAAAAGTTTGTGCTGCATTTCTTCATGCAGAAATGGCCAAGATGGCAGTGGCTTTACCACCAGCATGTTGGTTTTGTCCCTTTTTTCTCATCTGGTGGGCAAATTGATTGATGCATTGTACAGTTCTCTCTGGTTTTGCGCTTTTTTTTCCCCACCTGCAGGTGCACCATTTTCAGCTTTTATCACCTCAGACAACTAATTATAACTCACCATTGACACCTCAACAAGCAAAATTTGCTCAGTTAAAACTGTACAGGGCATCTGTTGTTCAGCAGGTATGAAAATCACCAGCTTTTCCCAGTCCCCCTGTCAGCTGTGAGACACTCACCCTGCTCCTGTGAATAATGACTTCATGGCAGGAGCTGCTTTTGCCCCCCCAGACAAACTGCCATTCCCCAAACGTGGTACAAATATAGCTCTGAGCTTTCTTCAGCCGAGAACAAGGAAAATTTATTTAAAGCAATGCATTGCACAGACAAGTCAGTCTTTGGTAACTGCTCTGAGTAGATATTCTTGAGGTGGGGGAAAGACCAACTCTGCCTGACCCTAACTAAGGTTTGATTGTTTCCCTTTGGCTGCCTGATTTCAACTCTAGTGGCCTTTGGTCACTTTCTAGTCTGATTTCCTGATCAAACACTGACTTATTTTCTATGTGTTTCATGGGTACATTGCCTTTTAATGCCAACCCCACTTTTGACCACGGGGAGTAACTTATGTTTGATCAAGCACTAGAGTAATTAACAGTTTTATGAAGTTTTGAACCAAGCTAGTCTACAAAATAAAAGCATGCCCTGATTTCTTAAACTGCAATTAAAAAATATACCACCAAAAATGCCTCAGTGATGAGCCCTGGTTATTTCAAGAGCCACAGCAGTTCCCTGGAGAGGGGTAGAGATTAGCAAACACGTTTCACATGACAGCTCTCAATATATTTATTTGCATAACTGGATTACAGAAGTGCATCAATGTGCCTCTAAACCTTATTATTTTTTATTGCTCTGGGTATCAGAAAAACCAATAATTAAATTGGACAGAGATTCTTGGGTCTCAGTTCAGAGAACTGAGGCTCACTGAATGTGGCTGTGCTTCGTTCCCTGCCCTATGGAACCCCCACTCCTTAAGCTCAGGGCTGGACCTCCTTTGTGCAGGGAAAGCCTGGAAAAATGGCATTACAGGACCACTGAGGTGGGCCAAGGTGATTGTGGAGGAGAGAGAAAGAGCTTCAGGAGTCCACATCTGGGGAATGCAGATCATTTCAGGGTGCATCTGGAAACCTCATGAAGAGGGCCTGAAGCAAGGGCAGGCTCTGTTATTTCTGCTGCATCCTGACAGAATCAAGGTTAAACCAGCACTTAGATGAGGGTGCCAGCTGTGCTGGGCATCTCCAGGAGCTGCCAGACCTTGGCACTGCTCTAACAGCAGCTCCAGAGGCAGCTGGAAGCGAGATATTCCCAGTGTCCATCCCTGTGGGAGCAATCTGTGCACTGAACAGCCCTTCATTTCTGTCTCAAGGAAAATCAGAGAGAGAAATCCTTGTTTGCTTCATGCAGCTCTCAGCAGTCACCATCTCCAGTCATTATCATCCAAGAGAACATGAATAAGTCAAACAGCAGTGATGGCAAATATGGGAAAAAATATAATGTGTAAGGAGGAAATGATCCCAGGACTGCTGTGGTTAAGGAAGTCTGGGAAAACTCCACTGGGGTTTGGATCACTCTGGATGACAGCACTGTCTGTATTTAGTGCAGGAGGCTGTAGACATTATGAGCCAATTCAATGTTAATTAACCTTTACAAACTGATAAATTAACAGTTTGAATTTGCTTAATTCCACAGAAAAAAAACCCTAAAAATCAGGATTTTTTATATTATTTGAAGCTGCTTTTTGCATTGCTGTTTCAGTGCTCTCTTGGTGTCCTGCTCTCTGTGCTCTTTAAGAGTCCTGAAAATTACGTTGAAAAGCTTTTAAAATTAGATTGGTTTGTTTGGAAGTGGTCTTCTTGCCTTTGCAAAGTGACCAGTAACTTGCTATATTGTGCTTCAAGGAAAAACCATTTCCTGAAATTCAGCAAAAGCAAAACACTCTTCAGAAGGTCACTCAAATCTTTAAACTGAGGTACGCAAGGCAGACACAGATAATCACAGTGAATGCAAGTAATGCTCACTTTATATGGACCTTCTTCATTCAGTGCCTCTGTAAGCAGCTTTTAAAGTCCTCATTACCAGCAGTAGAACAATTTGAAATTCTAGGAAGTTAATGAAATGAGATTTCAAATGTTTTCCCAACACTTTTCCCAGTGTGTGCATATGGATCTGGGAGATTTTTAACCCGATTAAGTTTACTGACACACGATGAGCAAAATGATAGTCACAATTTCACAGTGGGAATACATTTCCAAACTAAAGCAACCATCTTCTCTTTCTTCCCCCTCTGCTCGTGTCCATTTTCATTGCCCCCAGCACAGACCTCTCTGGCCATGTGCAGGTGTGGTCAGAGAGATGCCCTTGCTGACAGTGGCCAAAACTGCCCCTGGATTGTACTGCTTCTGATGCCTTAGGTTTTAACTTTTATATTTTTAAATCCTGTACTGCTTAGACTGTAACTCTGAAGTTCCTTGTAGCCTGTAATTCCCGCTCTCTCGTACTAGGTAGACATAACAAAGCCTCTCCGGGCTTTGCCTTCAAGGACAGCCAGGCTGTTTTTAGGCCCAAAATGTGTAAACTAAAGATTCTAAGGGGGCCAAGCTGAGGGGCGTTACATCGCTAAAACTGGGGCTTTAATTGGAGAATTAACCCTGATATGCAAATGATCCAAACCTATAAAAGTGTGAAGAACTCGTGACCTGTCGTCCATCTTGGGGTCCAATTTTTGGAAGCAGCCTCTGGCTCCCCCAGGGTGTACCTTGAAGGCCCTTCAAATAAATACCTGTCTTTATTCCCTTACTCTTGTCTAGTCTCTGTTTCTAGGTGGCTGGAGGAGGCATCACTTCCCTGGCTGATCTCAGTTCAGTACCAGGAAGTTTCTCATGCTAACCCAGATTCCAGCTGAGCAGGTTGGAGGAAACCTTTCAGAATCAGTGTGTGCTGTCAGAACTTTGTCCTGCACACTTCACTGTTATCTCAGATATTTTCAGAGAGGAAGAAACTAGAAACCATTAGGTTGATTATAGCTTCTAACTCCCTTTGAAAGGTGAATGTCAAAGGAAATTGTTTCTTTGCAAAAGACTCCTCCAAAGGAGAGCGCCTGCCCCTCTGCTCTGTTTGGCAGCTCTTTCTTTGGCTTGCTCATGCTTGGCTTAATATCCACGGCGCCTTCAGCCCTCTGGCTCTTAACAGACACCTCCAGAAGGGCAGTGACAAAGCCTTTGGCTCTCTCTGGAGATCAAAGCTGATGGCAGTAGTGCCATGTCAAAATCAACTCCTCAAGGGAAGCGTGGAATTCATCTTGGCACTGACAACGCTGTGAGGACAACGCAGATGACTTGCAGTAGGGTCAGCAAATTGGGGCTACATGAGGCAATGGCCCTAACCCAAGAGGACTACAGGAATATTGTGAGTTGTCTACCTTAGAGCCTGTGCTAAGGAAAGGACTCTGGGTAGATACACAAATTTAATTTTTACCCAATCCAAAACACACCCTCTTTGAGATATTTAGGTTTCATATTCATCCTTGCTTCTCTTTGTCCCCAAAACCCATTTCTGTACTGACAGTAATATCCAAAACAGATACGAAGGATCTCTGTATCTTATTGTGCTGACATCTCCTTGCCTTCTAATGAAAGAAATAAAGATATTTTTGAGGCATGACATCTGCCTGTCATTCTCCATTAGAAGTGGACGTGCTGGAGAAGATGCACATGGGAATTGTGTTGTTGTAATTGAGCCCTAAGGGCAAATGTCAGGAATGAGGACTAATTAAAAATGGAAAAGACTTACAGTGTTACCGTACAAAGGAGGTGCACTCCCACCAGCTCCCGTTTACAGCACCACACTGGCCATAATGCAGTTTGTGGTGGGTCCAATTTTCTTCTTCCTCCAGGCAAACATTTTTTTCAGCTCTCCCCTGAAGCTGTCGTGGAGCCAGGCATAGAGGAAGGCATTGGTGCAAGCAGACATCATTGCAAACCAGTGACACAGCAGCTGGATGAAGTTGAAGTACTGCTTGTCAATCAGGCTGATGTCGATGTCCTTTATCATGTTGAAGATGTGCAGAGGCAGCCAGCAGACTCCAAAGGCTGCCACCACTAAGACCAGCAAGCGAAAAGTCTTCCTCCTCCTGGCACGGTCCCACTCAGCTTGGCCCTGGGTGACATTGCCTGGCACTACACGGTTCTTCAGCTTGACTGAGATCCTCAGATAGGACAGGGAGATGACAGCCAAAGGCAATACGTAGGTGATGATGAGAGTGCTGTAGGCATAAGCCAAGCGATCTCTTTTCATGTGGAACCAAAACTCCTCGCAGATGGAGAAGTCCAGCTCCGGGAACTCAGCGTGGTACGTGTGAACCAAGGCTGGGGCAGCCAAGGTGCAGCTCAGCAGCCAAATAGCAGCCAGGATGTAAGCACAGATAGGGATGGTGAGCCTCCTGCGGAACGGGTACACCATGGCACAATACCTGTCCACAGCTATGACAGTCAGGGTGAAGACAGACACAAACACGGTGACAGGTTGCATCAGGAAAACAAAGTAGCACATGAAGCGCCCGTACACCCATCCCCGGGGCTCAAAGGCATAGGCCAGAGTCAGGGGCACACAGGTGGCACACATGAGCATGTCTGAGAAAGCCAGATTGCCTACCAGAAAGTTGGTGACGTTGTGCATTTTTTTTGTCTTGCAGATGACATAAATGAGAAGGTAATTCCCAATGACACCAATAAAAACCACCAGCGAGTAGCAGGGGATGATGAGTGGCTTGAAGGACTGAACAAACTGGAGCCCTGAGAATAAATTGCTGGTGTTGCTGTGAATCGCAGAGAGGAAGCTTTGGGAGGTTAAATTGTCCGAATTCATCATTTTCCTCCTTTTGTTGTCTGCCGTCAGCTGAGTGAAGTAGTTACCACTGCACTGCTCCTGCACTCAATCAGTGGGGATAATGAATGGATTACTGTCCAGAGGTTACCACATGGACAGTAAACAAGCAGCCGTAAATGCAAAAGGTAAACTTGTAATCCTCGAGAGGCAGCTTTCAGCAATTCCTAAGAAAAATCAAATACAACCAATTTCCATTAAAGTCCTCCTGTATTTACTATTAAATCTAGCTTTTGACAGCATGCCACTTAATAAACATTTAATGCAGTGAGTACTTACTGCTGTGGGTTTTTAATCCCATATGATTTTCCTGTGGATGCCAAGAAGTGCCCTAGATGTCTGTCTTCTGCAAATCCAGGAGAGTGTGTCTGTGTGTGTGTGTGTCAGAGAGAGAGAGGGAGAGAGAGAGAATATATGAGTGAGAAAGAGGGCGATGCGCATTTACAAGCTAAGTGGAGATCACTGTTTTTAAACAGTCTTCACTACTAGGTCATGACAGATTTGTGTTTAAGCTTTTATCCTCATTGGCTGTCCTGGGTATTACGTTGCTCTTTGCGTGTTTTTTACTGATAGTAATTAGTTCTAGAATATCCTTTCAAAAACTCCCCTCTCCTTCCAGCACATCTATAATTGCCCCTCACAGCTAAAAATCAATTTACATTCATTAACATGAGCCTGCACAGTATCTAATCCCAAATTCACTTTGCCAGAGCCCCCAGAGTGTCCAAAAATACTACCTGTAATTTTGTTGCTATAATGTGACTGTGAAATAGAATTTTAATCACATGCTGAAGGCAAATAAATGTTTATGCCGCTAGAGGGTCTCAGCTATATACCTGTGAATGAAGCTAGGATTAGAAATGTGCATTTAGCTTGTAGCACAAAGGATCTTACTTTATTTGTTTTCCACTGGTGCTACAATGTTTGCTCACCCACTACGACTATTTTCAGTAGGATTTACACATCTTTAAAAGTAAACAAACACTTGTGAGCATCTCAAATGAAATATTAGCATCCAAATATGTTAGCTGTAAGGGTTTACCTGAAGAGAACTACAGCAAACTGCTACTAATATTGCAGCTACCCAAAAATATTTGGGGTGTTTCTTCATTCCTGTGGTAGATTTTTTAACCTTTTCTGTACTAAACAAGTGCTAACTGGTCTGTAAAACTATCTATAGTTGTTCTGCTTGGTTCAGACATCAGAAAGCAAAAAAATCAGGATGAGTGCTTACAGAACATTTGATTAGACATCCCCATCCAGTTCTTGTCTATTGTCCTAATTCTCCCTTAACTTTTCTCTATTTCAGCCTGGGTCCAGGACCTCAGCTGGTGAAAAAGAGTGAAAATCCACTGCATCCGTTTGTACCAGTTAGGGAAACTAAAAGAAATCCATGGAGCAGCCTAACTTCTGCATGCTTCAGAGCAAAGAATATTGTTAGGTTCTGAAGGCACTCAGGGGATTTAGACACAATTTTAAATTACAGTTTGAGTACTAGTCAGTTAGACTAAGGGAAAATTAACCCATTATTTTCTATGAGGCTCTGGGCAGAACCATATCCTTTTGATTTGATGTCATTTGACATAAATCAGAAGTTTAAATAGATTTCACTTTTGTCCTATTCCTTTCCCTAAACCTAAAACAGAGCTAATCTTGTGTAGCCCCTGTTCTGATCAGGGATGTTCTGCTTGTGAAGGGTGGGAAATTCCAATGCGGCAAGTGCTGACTCTGTGCTGCTGCATCCAGGGCTGGATTATGCCATGGAGTGGAATACGGCTGTAATTCCAGCCCGAGGGGAGAATGTAGCCCCATTGCTCAGGAGTGTCGTCCTGCACTTCAAGGCCATAGTAACCTACCCATGACCCAGACCAAAAATGGGATGTTATAGCCCACTTCAGAGTCCAATCTCGCCTGTCTGAGCTGGATGGCACCCGGGGGAACATGGTACCTATTTATCTCTACATATCCAAATCCAGAACAGGAGAGGGACCTGAGGGTAAAGGTTGCAAAGAGGTGAGGAAATAGGGAATTCCAGCTGCTGTCACCACCCAATGCAACCACACCGCTTGGTGATAAACAGCATGCTGCAAAATTCCTAAAACCCATAAATTCAACTTCTCCATCTAATGTGGGAGAAAAATATGGCCTGGTCTAAAGCAGGACTGCAGTAGGCTTTGCACATGGCCTCTCTTAGAAGCCAAAACACATAGAAAAATGAAGGGGGCATGTGTAAAAGGCCTTCTTACTGCCCACATCCTACTGGAATGGCAAGGCTTGTGCTAGGAAAGAAGCCTCACAATAATACCATTGCAAACATAATAATTGAAAATTCCATTTTTAACTAAGTGAATTTTTTGTTTCATTCCCAAGAGCTTCAGAGTTGATCCCATAAATATCATTATATTCCTATGAGAAAAAGGTTTATTCTTTCCTATGTGAGAAAAATCAAACACAGTATGATCTCAAGAAGCCTTCAAGGTAACGTTAATGTTCAGGTTACAAAATTAACTTTAGCTATTCTTTTATTTCAAGCTGTACCCGGCAATCTTCCTGCATTTTGTCTGGCCTTTAAATTTATTTTCTTCACCTCTGAAACCAGTAACCAGTACACCTTTCGTTTGAAGGCTGCCACCTATTTCTCTTAGTGATTTTCTGTTTGTTTTGGCTTCAGGCAGAAAATGTCTTCAGTTCAGCTGTACGCCATAGCCAAGATCTGGAAAGATAATATTTAATAGGGGCTTGAACAGAAAAAGTACTCCAGCAATTTATCCCAAGGAAATCATCTTTTGCCCTTCTAAAACTGCAAATATTAATTTTGTTTATAATTTCTGAGGCTGTCTGACAGAGTCCTTCCTGAACTGACTATAAGTCCTTTTTACATGCAGAATTTTCTTATTAAAAGAGAAAAGGTCACAGAAACTGCATTACTGTCATATTAGAACTGCTTTGACATTCCAGGTGTATAAGGGTGTCACACACAGGAATGATGATGAGTGTCTGGTTGAAAACCTGGTCTTCCTTGAGCCAGTGGAGAATGATGTTATATCTAGAGCCAGACCTACACTTCACAGCTGAGCTTTCATAATCTCTTATGCTAACCTGTCCAGTTCTGCATAGAAACTCCAAATACAAATGTTGGAAGCTGCTTTTAGGCTTTACAGACCAAAACATTTTCTTCTCTCAATAAAACCTCACTGTTTCAGCTGTTAGTTTTCCATGTTCTTGTTTATTTCTCTCTTTTTTTTTTCTTCCATAAAACACAACTTTTTTTACATCACAGAGCTGCTTTAGAAATTCTTTCACATTCTTCCAGGAATGTTCTGTGCAGAACAGATCAGGTAGCTCTTGCTGAGACTATAATAAAAACAGATGCTTTGCATATTTTGAATGATGTCCAGCTGGGGGTTCCTTTACCAAATTCTTCTTTTGGCCAGCCAGGGAACAAGATTTTATTTCACACAACAATTTCAAGTCAGGGCAGCCTGTCCCTGCCCCATTTAAGTGCATCCTGCCTGTCCCTGCTGTGGATTGAGATATCACAGCCCCTAAACTCTAAGAATCATGTTTACAACAAGGGTTTTTTTTAGTTTGTTGTTTTGGGGGTTGTTTTGTTTTGTTTTGTTTTTGGCTAGGAGTTTTTTGGTTGTTGCTGTTGCTTTTCTCAAATTCAAGGCATCAAACTTTCATAAACGCAGGATTCAGATTAAAATAATTCACTATAGCTGAAGAAGAGCATGTAAAGTGGAGGTCCTTTAATCTGAAAGCAGTTTTATAGTAGCTTTTAGATTAGATTTGAGGACAGAAGAAAGCACACAAGAGAGAGAGTAGACAGAATAGGATATCAAAGGAAGATTTTGTGAAATTAACTTTCCATCTATGTTGTTAGAATTATTTTCTCAACACAGAATATGTAGCAGCTCTCAGTTTGTGTAACTTATGAGAAACCATCGTCTCTACCAGAGGAAATATCCTAAGAACTGTGGGGCAAGCAAGGACCAGCAGCGTCTATGAAGAAATTGGACCAGAAGACAGCAACTGTTCATGGTCCTCAAGAACCTTGCTTGGGCTTGACCAGCCTTGGTGGCTCTTTTCATTTTACCATGTTAGCACAAACAGCAGGACTGCACCAAGTAAATTTGATAGAAACACTGAGTTTGGAATCAGAGATGACATGGAGGATGACTGCACAATTAAGAGGTGAAACTTTGAAACCCTGAGGCAGAATAGAAGGAAAACTTGTCACAAAAGACAGAATCAAGGTCATCATAATAAGAATTTTCACTGTGGCTTAGGATGAAGTAAATTGTGTTGCAGGTCTATAGAAAGGAACAGGCAGTGCATTTGAAACTGCAAACAAAAGAAAATCTACCACTGTGTGAGAGTTTTCAGGCTGAATTTGCCTCTACTTTCTTACAACCTCTGGACAATTTTCTTGCTATAAGTGTCTATTCACCAGAGCAGAATTGCACCGTATTCTTTAAAAGCACTGGGGAGGAGGGTAAACTCCAGGGCAGCAAAACACGTATTTAGAGAAAGGAACAATGCTAATGAAAGAACAAATTCACTGTGGGCAAATTTAGGATGGAAAGTAGAACACTTCTAGGTTGGAGGGCAACAAATTGCCCCTTGGAATTGCTTGCCTTTTGAACAAGTGTAGTATGGGGGATAAAAAACATGCATGCGGACTGACTTCTTGCATGGGGCTTGGGTTTCAGGAGGTTCTTTTCCATCCTTCATCAACACAGACTTCGGACTGCACCCACTCCTACTTGAAAATAACTCCACTATCACCTTTTTCAACAGTATTCCCATTGATAATAGAAAGATACAATTCGAAAGATACAATTCAAAGATAGAATTAAAATTTATATATATGCACATGCACCCACATGGGCACAGCTCAGACTAAGCCTTAGGATGTTTCAAGTATTCTTTGTCATTTTTCAATGGGGAGATTGTTGCAGTAGTGCCTGTGAAGATCTACTAGAAAAGCACTTGAATATTTGCCAGATTAACTTTTCCTGTTGCTGGTCTCGGCACCTGCTCAGAGCAGCTGATTTACAAAGTACAGAGAAAGGCAGGGTCAGCACAGTCACTCTGTAAAATAATTTCAGCCACAAGGCACTTCAGTCAGTACAATCACTGATTCTTCTCTCTCTGATCTGCTTTCCTGCAAAATTGTTGCCAAGAGGCTTGATATCAGCAGCCTTGATTCCCCCACATCCCCACCCCCTTAATATTTTCTTTCACAGCCAAACCCACGCAGGAATTAATGACCAAGAAAAAGCTGATTTTGGTTTTTTTAGTGCTGGTTTTTAGTGTGCAGTTATGAGGGATTTTTTTGCTTCTCTGTGTGCTGGGTTGGGTTTTTTTTTGGGGGGGGGGGAGGAGGGTGTTGGGATTTTTAAAATTTCTAAGTAAGCACAGGATAAATAGGTTGAACATTAGGATGATTAAAGAGGTATTTGTGTTGAATATATTGCTTGAGCATGCTAAAGCAGAATTTGGCTGAAAAATGGGGTCTGGCTAACAAGTCTGACCATCTCTGATTTGACTGGACAGACAGCAATAGAATTTCAAAATTAAATACAAATTCTTCTGTAAACCCACCACTGAAATGAACCCTTATCATGTTACAGTAAGAGACAGCTGCTGTCTTCAGCGTTCCCATAGACAGGACTAAGGAAACAAACAAACAGACAGACAAACCTCTGGGGCAAAACCTTTAGGAACATCAGAGCTAGAAGTTTTCTTTTTCATTTATTATTGCAGTTTTAGGCAATACTGCTGACATATTATGGTAAAATGTGCTTCTTTGTTTTTATATCTCAGTCAGAACTCACCTGGGAAAAGGTATCCGAATGTCTCTGATCTAAAGGTTGTTACAAGGAAGGATAAAAATGGAAAAGTATGCAGGCAGATTTGCATACCCGTCAGATCCAACAATTCCTACCACTCCAGAAAAACTGGCATTTCTCCTCTGCTCACAGGTCCTGAAGGGATGAGAGTGCAATACAAATATGTGCCCCAAGCCAGAGCAGACTGTGGGAATTGGCTGCCAGGATCATCTGCAGATTGGATGCTGAGCCCTGGAGAAACTCAGTGTTCCAACTGTTCCCTGCAGCCCTAAAGAGCCGGGATTCAGGGTCACTGCACACCCCAGGGTCCTACAGGCAGTTTAGCCTGGGGCAGCAGGGGGTGCCAAGAAAATCTGACAACCGAGGATTGACGGGACAAAATGCTGCCCTGCCCGTGACACTGCTCTGTAGCACCGCCGAGAAACAGTGCCCCTCTGCAGCACCATGCTGGGAGCGGGTGTGAGAGCCGGGGATGTTTGAATACCTTCCAAGATGTTTCCCGGCGCCTGCAGCACCAAGGACAGTGGGGATCTGCAGCACCACGAACAGAGGCATCTCCAAAACCACGGACAGCGGTGCCTTGAGCACCACGGACAGCATCCGCCAGGCAACCGCAGAGTCACAGCTTCACTCCAGGATGGGCTTGTGTCCCCCTCCGTGTGACAAGGCAGGACAGCCCAGAGAGCCCCTGAAAGGCAAGAGCAGGGCTCTCAGAGCCATCCCTGTACCTGAGGGGTCTCCCACCAACTACAATTTTTACTTTTCCCACTAAAATCCTCTACGTGCCATCCACGAGAAAATGTGAGAGGAGAAGTTACACTGAATCCTGCACCCAACGGGGATCTCTCCCCAAGAACTAAAGAAGGGAAAAAGCATTTCCTGCCTCCCGAATGTTGTGGTTTAGCCACAGCAACCAAGCCCCACTCAGCCACTGGCTCATTTCTTCCTGATGGGATGGGGGAGAACCAGAAGAGTAAAAGTGAGAAAACTCGTGGGTTGAGATAGAGACAGCTTAATAACTAAAGCAAAACTGCATGCACAAACAAAGCAGAACAAGGAGTTCACTCACTGCTTCCCATGGGCAGGCAGGTGTCCAGTCATCTCCAGGAAAGCTGGGCTCCGTCATGTTCAGTGGCCACTTGGGAAGACCAATGCCATCACTTCAAACATCCCCCCCCCTTCCTTCTTTCCCCAGCTTTACATGCTGAGCCTGACACCATATAACAAGGAACATCCCTGTGAAAAATTGGAGTCAGATGTTCCAGATGTGTCCCCCCAGCTCCTTGTGAACCCCTAGTTCCCTGACTGGTGGGGTGGGGTGAGGAGCAGAAAAGGCCTTGACTCTGTGCACTGCTCAGCAGTAACAAAATCATCCCATTTTATCAACACTGTTTTCAGCTGAAATCCGACACACAGCCCTGTATCAGCTACTGTGAAGAAAGTCAACTCTACCTCAGCCAAACCCAGTACACTGCTTTATCCCAGAGCTCCCATCTACCCTGGTACAGAACAGCAGAGATCAACAGCTACCTGATGTTCTGTAGCAACTGTGTTGCCATAAGAAAACCTTCTGTTTTCGTGGAACAATGAGTTCAATTAATATTTGTCAAACAGAAAGGGAAAAACCCAGTGGACCAACATCATTCCAGCTGCCCTTAGTTGTTTATATAAAGTAATAAAATCCAACTTCCATTTAATTAACTATCCCACTTACAACAATCTGCCCGGGAGCTTTGAAAGCTCTTAATACTAAAGGTTTGTCTGGAGGACTGTCATCTAGTTTGATTATAGTTTGCATAATAACATTATGTAGAGATAAGAACACTATTTAGAATTGAGTTGTTCTGCTCTCTCATGCAAATTCATGTTTGAAAAAAAAAAAAAAAAACAACTGAAAGAGGATAAGAGAGATTGGACTTCTATAACCTACATCATCAGAATAAAACCAAACTTAATAGAACTTCTAATGAAGCCTTATGCATGTTTTCAGCACAGTTACATTAATAATAAGGAAGTGACACTTTAAAAAATAAAATAAAACTTTTTATAGCATATTCACAGCCAGGCTGGTTTATGATCACCCCCTCTAAAAATGGATAGATCTGTATTTGCTCTCAGGACTATTCTCTCACTCTGTGTCTGCGTGTGTATGTGCATTGATCCCTTTTAACTATGCTTCAGCACATGGGTTTATTCTCTTTCTTTGTCTCCACTTCTCTTCCACAGTAGAATTTTGTTGTTTATTTTTCTCAGCTCACAGTAGCCATTAAAGGCATCTACTGTCAGATGAGTAAAATAAGTTAAAAAGGATAAATGTGGAATAAATTAGAGGAACACAGAAGATGAATGATCCTTTCATGGTGACTCCTACTTCCATGATGTATCCCCACACACCACTTCTGTTGTTTATTCTTTCGTGTTATCCTGATATATGTAGCACCGGTTAAAAATTACAATATTACTGACTAAAGATTCTCTTTCTATGAAAATCAATGTGAATTTTGCTGCAGATTTCAACATTGTCCAGTTTCTCCCCTGCCCTTTGCTTTGACACATTTGCTTTAGAATGTTTCTCTGTCATCTTCCCCCCATCGTTTTGTCTAATACAAGAAGTTTGAAACCACAAAGACCATCAGACTTCCTATACCGTGACTCCTTCTGTCTCACCTCTTTCAGCCCTTCCTTTGGATACTCTTCCACTCTTTAATGAATCTTACCAGGAAGGAATCCAGCCCCATCTGCAGAGTTCCTCAGCTCATGTTTGTAAGTCCTTTTATTCCCCATGGATACACTCCCATTACCTGCTTGTTCTTCCATTAAGAGTTTAATCTCATAGTATCTTTCCCCTAACGTTCCTCTTTAAGAATTGTTTTATTTTGTGGCTGAATTTGTGGTGGGAGAATTGTTCTTTTGCATGGGCTCTGTCAAGTACACAAGCAGCATTTAGAGTCACGATTAGCTCTAATTTTATGAACACTCTGTTTTCAACTGACTGCACTGGCTGAACGCTCATCAATTAGAAGACTTCAACTGCAGTTTCTCCTATAAATATCTATCCCATAACTTATCCATTTTTCCACAGGTATTTTTATTCCACAGAACATTTTTTTTTTTACTTTGCAAGATTTCTAAGTTTCTGTTATCCACGGTCACTCACTTCAGGGCTAGATGTGACCACCCTCTGATGATGGTGAATTATAGCGAGATCATACTCATCAAACAAAGCATGTGGGAGCCTTAACCTGGAAATTATTTTTGCTAAAAACTTGTAGTTAAGCACTGTAATGTCAAAACAACTAATGCAGGAGGGCTTGGCTGAAATCTGTGAGGTCAGCATGCCCCAGATATTTACAGTTCCTACATCACTTCGCATATATTTTGTTTCATCACTGCAGGAAAATAAATCTTTCCTATTAAGAAACGTAAGTGTTGTTCCAGATATTTCATTCCCAGTAGTAGCGAATCATGAGAGCCATATCCTAATTAGAGTAATCTAAAAAAGCCCCACAGAAGTGAGTTCATATATGCTATATAGGACTCATTTATTATTTTAACCCTGTTGCTCTAGCAATTCTCCAGGTGTTCAGAAGGACTTGCAGTTGAACAAGGCAAGACCTGCCCAAACAGAAGACAATTTAATCACTGCAAATGTAACAAGCCCTGAAGCTTACAACATTTTAAACATGAACAGGTCTTTCTGACATCAAGCAAAGATCACTGTCATCTCCACACCAGAGAGGCTGAAACTGAGGCTGGATAATTTTTACCGTGGAGCAGGACAGGTATTCCTGGTAAAACCAACAAGGGAATCCAGATCTGCTGATATCCTGTGTGGGCAAACCACCTTTGCCTACTGCTGTGTGAGGTGTCATCACTCAAGAGGAACAAGAAGGCAAGAATTTCTAATTAACCATTCTCCCTTTCTCCTGTTTCTTTTCCAACATTCTAAAGCCTAGATTTAAGCAGACAAAATCAAAATACACAGCTCTAGGCAACAAACTACTCCAAAGCCTCTTTTGAAGATGCCCACAATATTGTACTTTCAAAAAGGCCAAAACTCTTTTCTATATCAGTAATGGTTCCTATTTTTGTTCTAGTAGGAAAAAGAGCTTTTAAGCCTGGTTAGGGTTTTACTCAGCAAAAATATTATACAATATTCTGTCTAATAGAAAATGAAGTAGGAAAAAAGCCCCACTGAATTCTTGCCTCTCAATTACTCTTTCTGAGCACTGAAATATTACTCCCATTCTTTTGAAAGCTTGGAGGGAATTGGTGTACCTCAAAAGCAGTAAAGAAAGCATTGTTGATGGGGGGTGATTACATAAGACGTATATTTAAAAGCTCAGAAGGACTGGAGTACCTGTATTTATTTAAGCTTTTCTTTGTTGTTGTTGTTCCCATTGAGTATTTTAATTGAAAAATACATGAGAGCTTCTAGAATATTCAGGAAAGCATTCCATCAAATGGTAACTCTTTTCATTCTGTTGAATCCTGAAGAAACAGCAGCAGTTTGATTCCATGCTGAGTGAAGTGAAATACTTGGAGGAGTTGTGGGACAGCACTGCCGTTAACATAGAATTCTTCTGCAAGGCTGTGGGTCAGAACCTTCAAAAAAGAGTGAAAGGGCTACTCCTTGCAGCCAGATCTAAAGCCAGAAGAAATCAAGAGAGGTGGTGAACCAATAGATCAGTGGTCACAGCAGCTGTTCCTAGTGTGCAGATCTCATTTTTCAGGGTAGAGTTTATAAAATCTCAACCTTTATTCCAATTTATAGTGAAATTAGGAACTTTGACATTATTCTTAGACTATTTTTTCTCCAGTTCCCCTGAAGCACGTTACCCTACAAAGCTGCAGTGAAGCCAACAGCTCTAGGAATGTGTTTCAAATCTCTTCATTTGTATCCTCGGGAGAATGGAGCTGCCATGAGTCTGGAGTATGAATATCTGGGGTGTATTCTTCAATCAATAACTTTCTCATCTCAGACTCAAGATCCTATTTTAATCTGAAAACTCCATCTTTCCATAGGTGCAATAATAACTCCCCTGAATTCTGGCTTTAAATACTCAAGGCTATAATTCCCCTTCACATGACCTCTGAACCAAACCTACATAGCCCTGGGTTCACACCTCGTTTCATGACAGAAAGTTTTAACAAATTGCAATGAAACCTCAATAGCTGAAAGCAAGACAAAGGCATCTTTTAATCGTCAAATTAGCTGGAGGGAAGAGCTGGAAGTGCTTTCAGTCAGGAAAGAAGGGGAAATCATTAAAGAAATCATCCCCTTTTCTTTCTCCAAGTAATTGGAAGAACCATCTGTATGTTCATTTCACTACAGTTAAGGGTGTGGATTAGCATTTCAGAGAGATTTGAGTTCAACCAGCAATACTTTGATGTGTTAACGTGAATGATGGTAAAATTTCTAAGGCTTTCACTGTTATACAAGTTAAAAAGGGTACACATGTCACTTTCCAGTCACTCTTTTTAAATGACTATTCAGCAGAGCCAAATTTACATTCAGAGAATTTTCTTTTTATCTCCAAAAGCATATTTAAAAAATAATATGTTCCCATTAGAAGAAATGCATTGTTTACAGAATGCCCAGCTATAACCCTGTGGATCTGTAGACTATGCAATACACACTGCCAGAATGAAATGAAAATTGTACAAAAGGCTGATAAAAAAAAATCCAGATGTAAGTAAGCTAAATAAACCTCTTCATTATGGCTGCTTTTATCAAATGAGAAAAGTAACCTTTCAAATATTTCTTTGGTGATTTACAGAGGTATAGCAAAATTTCAGGCGCAAAGTCATAAATAACTAAGACACACTGAAAAGTGAAAGTTAAAAAGTACTGCTAATCGTAGTTTCACATATATAAAACAACAATCTCTAGTGTGGGACCAGCTCTGGTTAATCTGGAGACAAATCTTTCCCACTATTAGTTCTCCAAGTACTATAGAAATCTGCACTTGACCTGAGGCAGAATGGAAATTATAAGATAATATAATAGACCCTAGAGACCTCATGGATAAAAGACCATGGGATGTCTAAATCACTCAATACAGACCTCTCCATGATTGAAATTAAGTCCTATGAATAAGTGAAGCTGAATTCAGTTTTCCCAAGATCTTTTGTCACTGTCCAGTTCTCTTAATATACTTCTTCAGGTCATTACACAAAGTTCTGTCTGTTTATTTACCAATAAATGGTAAACTCCAGCTCCAACAAGGTTAGAATTGCCCTCTGTGAGCCCAAGTCTGGCCTCATCATCCGTCAATAGAACTGAGCAGTTAACTTAAAGTAAAAATGCACATCTGAGGAAAGAGAGCTTTGAGAGTTGGCCACAGCTTTGAATTTCCCAGCCACATCAAGAAAATAACAACTTTTCCCTTGGAACAAAATGAAATTTCCAAGTAAAACCACAATACTCTAGATCTGGGAATTGCAAAACACTAACAGCTCTTACCATTTCTTACAGAAATAATTAGAGAGAGGTCCCAACCCCACGTTACAAAAGTCTGCAATGACTTTGTTCCATAAATGAAAACAGAACATGGAGGATGTTTGTCCAAATGGCAGCAGTTCAAAACATGAAGGATGATAAGGGAGGAAAGAAGTAATTTTTCTGTTGCATTAATTTTGTAAAAGACCTGATGTCATTATGTTATCTTACCATCATGTGCAGGAGACTTGTTCTTGAGTCCTACAGGCCAAGGATTTTACCAAGACAATATTAAAATCAGGGGGCTATAGGTTAATTCAATTTAAATTAAGTGGTTCATTGTGGCACATCAACCTGATTGAATTTGAACACACACACATACCCAAAAAGAAATTATAATCTGTAATGCCTCTCAGTGTTCATGATTCATATTGAGTTTTCTGCTAAAATAGATCTCAACTAATACAGTACGGTATTCTGGGGCAGGGGTAGGTATTCACAAGGACTGACTTCATTCTAGTGAGATATATCTCCCTGGGGTCTGTCAAATGTGACACTGAGAGAAGGTAGTTAAAAAGCAGATAAATTCATCTGTTGAATGGTTTGGAACCCAAATTTATCAGTCCCTTATCAAATGGGGTTTTGTTAGTTCTGGGTTTTTTGTTATTCTGTTAAACCTAATTTCTTTAAAACCTGTTAGTATGTCTCAGGATTATATTCTGTGATTAACACCCTGGATTCAATTACTCAGACACGCTTTAACTCACTTTTTTCTGTACAGCATATAACTTCAACCTCAAAAGGGCTGAGAAGGTCAGATCTGAATGAGCAGAGTACAATAATTTAGTATAGCCACAGCACTTGCCCACACAAAACACCCCATTACCAAGGGAGCAGTTTCCCTTCTATCCCATTTCTCTCTGAAGTTAATGCTGCTTGACTACGATGAATCACAGTAGACAGTGCTCCATTATCAGAACAGCAAAAGTAGTCTATCATTCATAATAAAGCCATTTTTAACCCACTTGAAATGCTTTTTGCACTTTGTTATTCTTTTCTTTTGCTGCCACGTTCAGCATGAGTTGCCTCTATCCGGTCTAGCAGCTTAGTTGCTGTACATAGACTTATTTTACGTCACTGAAATTACACAGTGCTCAAAGGCTACCAAAATGCTGCAAAAGCAGTGAGGAAGAAGCACAATTAGCAAAGAGGTCACAGGAGCTGTGTCCAGCTGAAAAACATGCTTCATGTCGATGGGGCTTGGAGGAGACATTCACAAGCATTCGCTCATTTGTTAAAGGTGAAAGGGGAACAAAGCTCTGAGAGCCTGAAATGCAAAGTCTGGGATAGCTACACATCCTTGCTGTGGGAAAAGGCACATCTAAGCCGTTGGAGCAGCTTGTATGCACCAGGTTATCAAGTATCAAACACCTTGTCCATAAAGAGAAGAGAAAGGTCTAGAACTCTCAGCAGAGGAGTGTGTTTGGTGCAAAGGAGGGGGCAGAAGAAGCCATGTAGATTCCCTCACTTTTCGCTGCACCAACCTGATAAAGTCTTCCAAGTCATGTAACAGGGCCACAGCCTTGCTGTTTATAGCCACCATCACCCCTGAGAGCACAGCTGGAAACAGCCTAAAGCAGCTGCCTCAAAGGGCTGCAGCTCAGTGCCTCCCAGAGTCTGAATGTGTGCCAATTATCCAACCGGGGAGTCTAAAATTATTCAGCTGCAAACAGAAGACTCCAAACTCCAGCCAAGGAAGGGGTTTTCCTGTTGTAAGACTCGTGAGGGGAGGCTCAAGCTGCTTGTAGGGTGTTATTGACACCAGGCAGGCACAATGTGGTCTGCACCATCCCTACAACTGATGAGGTGTTTGGAGTCTTCCTCGTCAGTGATCTTCTGTCACTTAAACAACTCAGAATCCTCGTTATCTCAGACATCTAATAAGTTGTTCCATAAAAAAGAGAATTACCAAATCCTGGTCACACAGATAGAGATCTATGTGATATCTTCCCACACCACAGCAGCTGTCTCAAATCTCATGTCCTTTATGACCTTCTCACCACATTGTTCTCAGCTCCCCATTAAAACCACCAACTGGTGAGGGCTCACTGGCACTGGGAATCTCTCATAGTAAAGTTAATATTAGTGATAGAGATGAAAAAACGCTGAATAATGAACTCTGCTGTGGAACTCATTTGTTAACCAGATGTTTGCCAGGTTTTCTAATCCCAAAGTAATATAATCTGTCACAGGAACCCCCTCTGACTCCAACACACAAACAGCTGCTAAATTTTACAAGTCAATAAAAGTTTGGCGTTGAAAGCTTGATATTCCTGCCTAAAATTATGATGCCTAATTATTTTGTACAGATGTTATCTATGTATACACAGTTACTACACATACAGAGTTATAATACCCACACACTTTGAAAAGAGGAAAAAATACAAGTAACTGAAAAATAAGAGACATAAATAATTTTGGGTGACAAAGAGGCACAGTGATGAGTCAAAAAGGGTGTATGAGAAGGAACATGAAGAAAAATGAAGTTAATGGAATATATAAATTATTATTCATATGCCATATATAAAGCATGAATCACACATACTTCCAATACTTCCATAATTTGAGCTCATGCCTCATTAGGAATATGATTCAGGTATATAAATGAGACTTCAAAGATTTTAATATGGGAGAAGAGAAACAGTCCCATAACAGCAGGTTGAAGAGGCAAATTGTGACTATCAAATGAGGTGTGGCAAGGTAATGACAAGCCAACACTGACCAAATATTCCTGTTCTTTCCCCTTTAATAGTAGCTGGGATTATTGGAGTCACAAGCTAAGTTTGTGATTAAATTAATTTGTGTCATAGATGAATTGCAGCACTAGGTTAAATATATCTGCTCCAGCAGCCTATCTCTGGTAGTGACTTTGGGGAGAAGGAAAAGGGGAAGAGAAACAGGATATGTTGATACCTTCCCTGTGAAGACCTTGCAGCAATCAACATTCTGGATGCCTCTAAGGCAATGGTTTAATCCAGAAAGATTTGTTCCATGGGTGTTTCTCTCACAGATTTCTCTGGGTTTTTTTCATCCATATCCAAAACAAACTGCCAAAAACATTCCACATTTTAAATCTGCCGCTTTGGGTTTTAAGCTGACCGCCTGATTGATAACTTTGTGGATTTCTTCCTAGTTTCTGCTTCCTCAAATTCTACCACACGGTTTGCTTGCTACACTCAACCCATAAAGTTATCCACCAGGAAACAGGCTTGAAAACCAGAGCCATGAAATTAAAACATGGCACTTTTTTGGTGGGCATCCTGTCTGAATTCCTGCCTTCTTTAATCTACAGAAAAAGAAAAAAAATAAATAAAAAATTCTTGAGTACTGCTAAAGATGCAGCTTGAACTTCCAAACAGGAGAGTACAGACCTACATACCAGGCATTTCTGCAGAATTAGAATAAAATAATGTTTGCATGTTGAAAATTGATCAGCATAACAGATATTACATGAAATACAGATATCTAGTAGTTACATTTTAACAAGTTTTTGTTCTCCATCCCTTCCTCAGCAATTTTCTCCTGTCTTCATTAGTTAATTGGTTCTGCCTGAAGCAGTAAGCTTGTGATGCTTAAGAAAAAACCAGAAAACCAGTCACTCAAGAGACCCTCTGAAGCTTTGATCATTTGTTCACTCATTCTAAACTACAAATCTTGCCCTTTTTTCTCTTTGAAAATTCTTGCTATAAAATCCCGTAGGAGAGTTTCAGACTCTGCTGCTGGGGTCCTTTCAGGTGAATTTCTCATAAACACCGTCCAGCCTCATGTTGCTGTAGAGAGTTCTCCAAAGCAGCTGAGTGCCACGGAATAAACACATTAACCAGAGAGTGAGAGCTTCTCCAAATCATAAAGATACCAAAGATGTGAATAAGCTCAGCATTTTTGACTTGTAATTTCACTCCCGCAGCAAAAAGCAGTAGAAGGCAGCCCTGAAAACCATGTTGAGCTGGACATTATTCACCGATGTTAGCACTGCCATAAATCACCATGAGCCTCACCCAAAATCAATGACAGTGTTCATTTCTTCATAAAATGATCACTTTTCATTTGTCCTCCAGTAACTTTATTAAGTCATCGTTTAATAATTAAGAGTATCTTTCATCTATTATTCATCTTAAAAAAGATCAGCCACTAAATCTCAGATGAAAAGAAACTTAATATTTTTGAAAACTCCAGGCATATGATCTGGAAACAATATTGATTTATCTTGCCTGGTTAGTGCTAATAGCTATAAATGCTACTGGGGGAAACACAAAATAAGTTTAAAAGAATTTCTTCCTTCTTCAAGTAATAAATCGCATCACTGACCTTTCTGTTCAAGTGCTGTCTACATGATATTCACACATTTCCCAGCAGAGACACTGCTTTCAAATCAGGCAATTTATTGGAATTTAAACTAATTTGTAATTTAAAACTGTTCATAACAGCATTAGGATTATTTTATTTACTGGATGACTGGAAAGTTAATATTGCAACAATGAGTTTCTCAACTTAAACTGCTTCCAAAATAATAATCACGCTGCAAAAGCCTGAATATAACTGTCTTAAAATATGTGTTAGTAAAATTCACAGCCCCAGACAGAGGTATATTCTCCAACATCTCTGTTAGGGAAGATTTATTTGTGATATGAGTCTATTAAAACATCAGATTGAGGCCAACCGAGGAGAGCAGCAGGAGTCAGAAATTCCTGTGTTGTCCTTATTATGCCTTTGCTTGAACCTCAAGAGAGAAAGCGGTCTTTTAAGGTCTTTTAAACATACAGAGTGCTTCAGGCACTTACCCCTGCAGCCATTAATCACAGAATATTCTGTTCTGAAGTACTAAAAGAACAAGGATTTATTAGTGCTTTATTCTGAGGACGTACAGGAGTGACTTTTCTTGGGAAGCTGGCACTCCAGATCCTCTCATAAACCCACCGAAAAAACATGTGACCTTCCAAAAATGTGTGCTTTGCTAAAGGTTACATATTCTGACCTTCCCAGACCTACCAGTGGAGAGGAATTTGACTGACAGCACTCGAGTTCTGCATCTTCGAAAATCACCCTCCTTTTTTAGTTTCAACGCCCTTGCCAGCCCATGGTGATTGCATGACAAGTGTACAGCTTGATAGAATAGTGGAATAATGGTTTGTGTTCAAAAGGACTTAAAGGTCACCTCATTCCAACCCCCTGCCATGGGCAGGAACCAGGAACACCTTCCACTAGACCGGGTTGGTCAGGGCCCCATCCAACTTGGTGCCAAACACTCCCATCCTTCAGAGCCTCCCAGCTCTGGTCCTGTGCTCAACTCTGTTAGAAGCAGGAGAGACTTTTCTTCTTTTCGTATTATGATCACTCCCAGGTCCAAATTTCCAAAAGCCTGTGCTAAGCCAACCATCCAACCAGTTGTAATGTCACAGCTGCTGTTAGAGTTCAGAGGTTGTTTTCTTTGGGAATGCAGAATGCCTTCAAATAGCAGATCCAGCTGATGTAGCTCCCAGTTACAGCAATATTCCTGCCCCTCAGGCCAGCTGCTGGAAGTGTTTGGGCAGCTGTCCAGTGAGCTGGGTTGGGGAACTGGTCTGATTTAAAAATAACACCGTGAAAAACAAAAATTATTCATAAGTAGGGTTGGCTGTTCTCAAACCACTGCATCTCTGACTCACTGCAGAGTCCCAGGGGCTGGAGGTGGACAGACCATGACTCTGACACCATCCCTTGTGCCTTTCTGATAGTGGCACAAAACATGTGGGTGTTTGCAAAGCCAAAAAAAACCCAGGGTGCCCACAGTTCTGGTAAAGGTCTCCAGACTGAAATTCAGAAGATTCTATTAACAGTTCACTGGATCCCAGGAAGAGCTTATTTAACCAGATTATTTGCCCCTATTGCCCACATTTCAGAACATTCACATATTTTTTATCTTTTCCCTGTACATATTCTAATGCTACCCAATGGGTCCAGCTAATTTTTGCAACATCCCACATGCACACATATTTTTCAGTAAGTGGCAGCCAGATCCGCATGACTCATCCTCAGAAATTATCCTTTTCTACAAAGCTCCAATGGGTACAAAATTCCAGCCATCTCCTAACAACCAGCTCCGTTGTTGAGTCCCTCTGGTAAGTGGTTGCTTCAGTCGTACACGTGGCAATTAGAGGTGATGGAGAAAGAGCCTTTTATGCACAATTCCCAGCTGTGAGCAGAGTGATTCTGGCTCTTGGCTGAGCTTGTTGACACTCTGCTTGTTTCCCTCTCCACACATGGGAATGGAGAAGAAGATGAGGTCTGTGTCAAAAATTCAGCACAGGCTCAATGCAACCTCTGTTTTTCAGCAGAGGTTCTGTGAGGCCATGGCAATATTCATCACCTTGAAATCTGGTTCCACGTGACTGAATTGCAGTACAGGTAAATAAATATGATCTTATAAGCTTCCCAGAGGAAGCAGTCTGTAAAATAGAGGCAATACAGAACTACTACATCTGCAGGGAGTAAAGTTCTGACTGTTTATGAGACAAATAAGAAACAGAAAAACCCTTTTAATGTGTGCATGACACACAGTAATTTCTAATTCTTCTTTCCCCCCATCTCTTCCCAGCCCATAAGCACCTAGGAATATGTGGAACTTTTAGGAAGGCTTTTCAGACCCTTTTGTCAGATAACAAATATTTCTTTTTTCTCCAAGGCATTATCTACACCAAGGCTGTGGAGGACAGCAAGGTTATAATTGCAGAGGGAATAACCAGCTATGCAGAACTGCTGTCCTCCCACTGGTACCATGCTGGGATCAACACCAGCCAGACTCTGCACCCACCTTTGTTCAGGCAGAGGTGCCTTCACAAAGGTTGATGGAACAATCCACAATTTGCAGAGAATCAGCACAGAGCAGACATCAGAGGTCACACAGCAGTGTCCCATCGAAAAAGTCTCTTCCTGTAAGGTGGGAATCAGATTTACCAATATACTGCCTTGAACAATCAATCAAAAGCCTTTGAAGGGCTTGATCTGAAGTTCAATGATTACACAGGATGATTTGGTTTTTTTAAACTTTACACATAAGCCTGTCATCACTTTTTCTTTTAAGCCCTGGCTGCCCTCTATAACAATTAGCTTTAATGGGTACAATCAGGTATAAAAGGGATGTTCGTTTCCACAAAAATATGACAAAGTATTTAAAGTGTCCTTGAGTAAAATTAATAAAAACAAATAGAGAAGTAAATAAAAAGGGAGTGAATTACACTGAAAATCATTTGCACTTAAAAAATATAATCCTATTGACGTCCATAGAAATTAAATCAAATGGAGAACACTGAAATCAAAATTACCCTTTCATCTACTCAAATTGTTGGAAAGTAGTTAGAAAAGGTGATTGTTATGCAAATGCAGATCCAATGCAATCACAAGGCCTGGGAGTATTTTCTAAGAAAGCACTTTAACTCTTTCTAACACATTATATCTGCTTTGTCCAGCAGCCTTTGAGCCTGGCTTTTCTAATCAGCCCCATGTACTTTGTCTTGAACAGAAATATTTACAGTTATGAGCATTCACAGACAAATATATCTGATGTTTTTCATGAGTTACAAATGTGGTTGATAAAGAAATGGGTGTTAATGTATATAAGCTTTTGTAAAGCATTTAATATACTGGCACCTGGCACTTGGATTAGAAAAAACAGAATATACACAAAAGCAATATATTGCAGAAAGAAAGCTCAAATGTAGGTGACATATACCTGAGAGAGTAAGAGGTTGTCACTCCATCTCCAGGGAAAGGTTTATTCATTTGTTTTATAAAATGTGCAGAAGTCACAAGGGACAGGTTTGTACCAACAGAGCAGCAACAGAAAATGAAGCAATGGCTTGTATCCCAGAGAGACAGAAAAGCAGATACCCTTGCACAAACACCAGGCTTCCTACAGCCTCAGCCAAGAGTATGGGGGCAGAAACGGCCACAGATCCCAAATTACCACTTGTCAAATGCAAAACTGATTTATGGACCAGCTTTAATCTTATGGTATGGATAAGTAGCGCTTGGAGGATGCTGAGAGAGAGAGAGGGAGAGAGAATTGTGTGACAGTCACCTAGTAAGGCTGTATGCACACACAGCTACCTCAGAGCAGCCAGAGAAGGCTCTGGTGGCTTCCAGCTGCTAGAGGTTTAACATCAGCCTCTGGCATCAAAGGAGAGGAATATCATCTCGAGGGAGAGGAATGTTGGATGGCAAATGATCCAGCCTCAGCAGCAGCAGAGCCACAGCCCAGTTTAGTGACAGTTGTCATGGGTCCCATTGATGGATCAGCTGCAGCCCCTGACACCAAAGTTTTCCCAGCCCTGTCCTCACCTTCTGCATGGCCCCACTGCTCAGACCTAAACTACCCCATTTTTTGAGGTGCATAGTCAGCTCCCAAGGTAGCCTATCCTTCCCAGAGTACCCATCTCCCTCAAATAGCCAGGAAAACCCTGTTGCACCAGGCTGTTGGCTGTGCCTGCCCCACTCCTGCCATTTACAGCACTGTGGCTGGGTGCTGGATGCTTGCAGGGCTATTTGCTCTTTCTGTTTCTCAATACCCTCTAAAAAGTGCCAACAAACCAAATATTCTGCAGCTGCTTTTCCTAGAATTCACTGCTGTCAGGAAAGACTCAAAGGACCTCAACATGAGTGCATGCAAGAGGAGGTTAAAAGGTGAAGATGTTCTAATTCATACAGACATGAGAACATCTGGTAATGGAGGGACTATTAACCAGCAAAAGGCATAATGAGAGCTGCAGGCCAAAGCTGGAGCTGGATAAATTAAAGCTAAAAATAGAGCACGAAACATCAGCTATGAAGTTTATTGGGCATTGGAGCAATTTTCTGAGAATATGCGCTTTTTGTTGCTCAAAGTCTTTCTAAAGGTTATAGGATTTAAGGGCTGATTGCCTTTCTAGAAGATATTCTGCTCCTCACTAAGGGTTTACAGGCTTTAAGTTATGATTGAGAATGCTTGCACTGTTCATGGCATCCAATTAGGCAGAGAAAGCTCCCCTTTCCTGAGGAAAATACACTTCTATGGCACTGAGGGGAATATAAACTCGTGCATGCATTAAGAGTTAAACCCTGCATCACTGTCTGATGCCCTTTTTCCTTGCCTGGGATTTGATTGTGCATCTTGCTAAGAATTTTTACTTCTATTTAAAGCCATCAGCAGAGATGTTCATGAGCCACATGCTACGTCCCTGGGTTACAAGAACACAAATTTCAGATTGAGTCTGGAATAAATGGATCTGTGACGACAAAGGCTCAGGAGAGAGATTAATTTAAACTACAGGGACAGCAGCTGAGCATTTCCTAAACAAAAGACTGCTGCTGGAGAAAATACTGACACTTTTAAAAGCTAGACAGAAGGAATTCAAGAACACTGAGTGTGTTCACTGTACTGGGTAAAAGCATGCCTCACTTCTGATGCTATTTTAATCGGGCAGCAATACGCAGAATTAAGACACTCTTCTCCCATCAGGACTGTCTCTTCTCTGTGTGCCTCTGCTTCTTCTCCATCTGTAACTTTTCCCAGCATAAAGAGAAATCACCACACAGCAGTGGAATTATGCAGATTTTATTTTAAGGTGAGGGAAGGCAAGAATTCTACATCCTTATGAGCTAAGCAAGGGACCTGCTCCCACAGCGAGAGATAATCATGGAAATGTTCCTGCTGGTGACAGCACACTGACCTATACTTCAGTATCTAACCTCTACTTCAGTATCTGAGCTCTACTTCGGTACCATTTTTTGTTGACAATGCAACATACCTGAAATAGCCATGAAAATTACGTAAATTCAGTGTAGCGCTCCAGTTTGGTTTTCGTTTTGTTTCGGCACCAGTTGTTAAAAAACCACGTGATTTTTCCTACCCATTGAATTTATTTCTTGAATGTCACCCCAGAGGGGAGTTAGAACTGTGTGAAGGCCTCAGATGGATCTATAGTTAGCCAAAAATAGTTCCGCAATATAAAACATGTGCACTGTTTTTATTAGTATTACAAAAGTAGACTCTGATTTTCCATCTATCACATACCTACTCCTGCTCACTCCATAAATAATCAGTTTTGAGGTAAAATTTTTTTTTTAAATCTTCTACAAGCTTGGCTTAGGATGAATTTTACAAAAAAAAAGAGGGGTTTGACTGGAGTAAAACAAAAAAGAATCTACAAAAATTTCCTTCTGGGCTGTGCTTTGCCCATCGGGGGTTACTTCAGCTTTTCATCCAACATCAAAATAGAACATGTCAGTACGAAAAGCAAAGGTTGCTGTTAGAAAAAAAAGCACAGCAACATGAAAATTAACTGTGTGGATAACTTTGGAGTGAAGCTTTTTCAAAATGCTGAGGAAATACGTGTTTTTAACATTCCTTCTCTTCCCCTCTGGCAGAATCTGTTTCATAAGTTCAATTGAAATTCACAAGTAATTTCTCTCCTCCCCACGCTCTCAAGAAATCCTCCAGCCTTGTGAATTTGCTACTCACAAAACAGACTTGAAAGACTTAAAATGCATAGGAGTTGCTACTGTTCAGAGCCGAAATAATATAAACAGGAAGAAGTTACAAAAAAGAAGGAGAACAGCTTCTTCCATGGTCAGGTAACGATAGGAAAAGGGGAAGCATTTTTTAACTAAAAGAGGAAAGATTTAGGTCAGACTTCGGGAAGAAATTCTTTACTCAGAGAGTAGTGAGGCAGTGGGACAGGTTGTCCAAGGAAACTGTGGATGCCTCATCCCTGAAAGTGCCCAAGGCCAGGTTGGATAGGGCTTGGAGCAACCTGGGATAGGGGAAGGTGTCCATGCCCATGGCAGGGGGTGGAACAAAATGATGTTTAAGTTTCTGTGATGACTAGGATCTCATCAATGTGGTAGTCTGAATAAAAGCCCAAGTGTTCTCTTGGTGGGATTTGAGCCCTCAGCCAGGGCTTTCCGACAGTGTTTTGTTAGATGGTCTTATGGAACAAAGGATTAGGGTGGAGCATCCGCTCCTTTTCCCATTCCTCCCTACATTTTTTTCAGTGTTACAAAAGAAAAGACATCTGCAAAACCAGAAAAGGGGCAATGGGGGGAATTGGCTCCTTTGCCCTCACAGCCACACCTGCCCACCCTCCTGGCAACCTCCTCTCAAGATGATGGCCATCAGGTACACTCTGTGCCCATCCATAGAAATAGATCTATTGCCATAAGGGGTAAATCATGCTCATACAGGAGTTGGGACACTGAGTTTAATCTCTGAGTTTGTGTTCCTCAATTAACTTTATTATTCCCTGGGGTTGTCAGGCCTACAGACCCACGGCACCATTCGGATAATGACTCTGTTCCTCTGAGCACCAACTGCTTTGTCCTCATGATAACCAAACTCCAGGCCAGCCACTGCCTGGTGCAGCCTGACAAAGCCTTGCTGGGCTCAGCAGAGCTGGGCTGAGGATCTCCTCTCCTGGTTGCAGTTCTGTGCCTGCAGTTCATGGGCTGTACCCTCAGACAGCTGCCAAGTATTTCACTGGTGAGCAGATTCCTCCCATCACCAACCCTCAGCTCAAACAGGTCACTGCAAGCCTTTGAAAGGAACAAGAAAATCACACTAGTGATGCCAAGGAAGAAGTAGAAATGCCATATAGCCACCTGCAAAAACACTGGTATTTTCTATCAACAAGCACAGTAAATCCTGAAATTAAATGGATTCATCCTGTCCAGACTGCTGCTTTTCTCAGAAGGTGGTGATGCTGCCCAGACCACACTGCATGACTAAAACAGCAGCTGGGCTACCTTGGGGCTTGCAGTGCCCAATGCCAAGTGGCAAACACAAGTAGCAAAGCCCAGCTGCCCTCTAATCATTGACTGATAGCTTTATTTCATAAAAGAGACTAAATCAAATTCTTTTCCAAGTAAGTCCAACTGACACGGCAAGGAGTGATCTTGGGGAGGGCTTTAGACTGCTAGAGAAGTAAAAAGTGCTTGTTGATATTTTTCAGAGAAATTTTGCCCAGAGAAATCTGAGCTCTGACCTAAACAGAAATTGTAGTACAAAGTATCTGTAGTCCATAAAAATTTGTATTCTGACTAAAAGATGAAAGCCACACAAATCTGAAATATTCTCCCAGGCTACTCTCTGGCAATTTAAATTCAAGACTTGAAGGGAAACTAAGGCACTTCCTCCAGCTAATTAATAGAGCCCCCTTCAATAAATAGATTCAGCTAAATATTAAGACCATATATATTTTGTGTCCATGTCCCTCTTCCAGAGGGTCTGGTTCAAATTCAGCTGCTGCAACAGGAGCCTCACCGGCTTGTAATTGAATAAGCCTGGTGATAATTTAGTGATAACTTGGTCCTGTCCTCCAGCAGGGGGAAGGCTCAGCAATACGGACCTGAAACAATGGCTGTACTTTGGTGGTTCTGTGTGTCCAGGCCTTACACAAGTTAAAAAGGAAAGCCACACTGGCATTAGGGCAATACCACGGTAGGCAAGAGCAGACTGGCTCCTGGTTGTCCTCCTGTTCCTCCTCCAGTCCTCAAACCTGTTAATTTCTACTCTGATAGTTGACCATAGGGTTACACAGGAATTCAACTCAAATCAAGGCTGGCTCAAGCAGAACCCCATTTGCAATGGCAAATAGTTCATGGTTCTGAAGGATTATTCTCATCATTTTATAACAAGGTAAAGAATATAGTGAATTTGGAAAAATATTTCTTTTGTCAATATTTGGCTACTATGACAAGATTTCAAAGGAAAAATTGTGAAAGTTGTTCATTGTTTCAGTTGCAATCTAGTTCCATAAATCATTTGCAAAGCACCTGGGTCTATCCCATCACCTGGGTTTCTAATCTGTGGGACAATTACAAAATAAATCCCCCAGGCAATTTAAAATCTGGCCAGAATAACCTGATGTTTTCCAAGATTATGACAGAAAGAAGTGTAATAGAGAAACTGTTCATCAGCAAAATGACATCAGCTGGCCAATTTTGCTTTTGAAGGTATATCAGAGCCGCTGGCCTTTGTCAGACAGACTGCAAAGAGTGAGAGGAGGCTCTTTTTAAATGTGCTCGTTTCCACTGGCAACCAATGGAGCAAAAGGACAATCAGATTTAATCAATTGATCTCAATGCACCATGTTCAAAGAAGTTTTCTTTAAATGATTCAAGAGACAAAAGGAGGGAGAGAAAAGTCAAGCAATAAACTGTAATGATTCTCATTAACTGCTATGAATCGACTGTTTCATAGCTTAATTTTGTTAGGAACTCTGAGCTTTTCATATTTTCAACAGATAAAATCTTTTTTTCCAAGCGAAGCCACAAAACTCAAGTGTAGACTCCAATCCCTTTGTTTGGACGCTGATTTTTCAACTCAATTCTCCCCAGAACTGCAAATAATCAAAATACCTTTTCCTGTCTAAAATGCCATCTGCATTTTTCTTAAATAACTCTCTATACATGAATCATCTGTATTTTTATGCCATTGCTGAAACAACGTAAAAAACCTTCCACCCAAATTGCAAATGCAACGAGGCTGGGTGACATTTGCAAAGAACGCCTTCTCAGAAGAGTTTTCCACCTAACCTTTAATAAGTGTATATTCCATATATTTATTAATGTCAGTAGAAGAACACGATGTCTTGGAATAAAATATTTACGGAATTTCTGTGTCTTTGTTGCGTAGGGCTCCTGGTTCCAAGAACCATTCAGAGGCTTTTAAGCTGTTCACCATGTCTCTCCTGTCAAGTAGCACTTCTGCTGAGCTCTCTGTCCTTTTTGTTCCGGTGCATTAATATGCACTGGGATAGTTTTTCCTTGAAATCTGAAGTGGCTTCTAACAGCACCACAGAGCACATCCACCTCACAGACCTTACATTACTCACGCTCGATTTAATTTTTAAACAGATCTAAGTCTTTGGATATCCTGTTCAGACTCCTCAGCTTCCAGTTCAGCATGTCTAGGGCAGCTCCTGACTCACAGCCTGCATGGAACCAAGCCTCTTATTCTCTCTTCCAGGATGCTTTCCTATTTATATTTCTCCACCCTGTATTAATCCTCACCTTCTTCGTTAATTTTGCCTATTAATTAGCAAACAGGCACACATGTCGTGGTGTTTCTTTCTGCAGGAGCTGTAATGTGCTCTGATGCCCTGACATCACAGGGGCTTTTTCTGTATGTGTGGTGTTTCTCCAGGTTTGTTTTACCCCATTCCTGGTCAATGCCCAGTAAGTTTATTACGAGGAATGTGAGTAGAAAGGGAGATCCTTGCACTTACATCCTGGGTTTGTTTTACTTTACCTCTGATTTTACCTGATTTTACAAAAGATTTCCCCTGTTCTTTTCTTAATCCTTATTTTTTTTCTGTTTTCTTCCGTGATTCCTTTCAAGCTGGTTCATGGATGTACATTTCATGTATAGTCTGGCAGTGCACTCCTCCATAGCTCTCAGGGGGAAAGAACACAAAGCAAACAAAACATTCGCTCTTTGATGAGAGGAAAGTTTATCTCATGTTTTCCAAGCCACCACCTTGTGATGAGATTTCACTAGCTGGGAATTCGACATGATAGCCTAAAGTGAGAGTAGGATGTGCACTGCCAGCCCACACTGTTCTCAGAGCCTCCAAACCAGTTCCAGATCCTCTTTGAAACAGATCTGTTGTTTCAAGAGTTTGTCAATATTCATAGCCTTTTCTCAGCACTTGCACAATCCTCCACATCTAATGAGGAGGTTGAAACGTTGGTAAACAGGTTGAGGAAGGTGTAAGATAATAAAGAAAAGGTCAGACTGAATAAAGATTGCACTGCATTAAGGAGGAATGCAAATTTTTTCAGTAGAACAATGAACCAGACCAGATTTCTGCATTCTTGGGACAGACAGTGATTCTCCGCTGGACTGCGGGTGAGATGTGATACTGAAAAGCAGGTCAGGAAAACATTAATTACATTGCAAAGCACTGGTAAAAACATCCTTTCAAACATTCATTGCTGGTAAGAGAGCAAGACCAGGAGATCCAAGTTCAAGCAGGATTTTAATTAGATGCCTTGCTTACTGAGGTATGTCAGACACATGCTGAGAAGAAACTTTTCTCATCTTCAGCCATGCTCTACACAGCACTTTACTTCCTCCAGCATGTTAGAAGTTGGTCTGATGCAGAGGGAAGCTGACACAGAGATATCAACATGTAACAGCACAGAGGCACTGGGGATGCTGCCATTGCCTCGCCCCACACTGGGCACAGCCAGACTCTGATCCCAGGCAGAGGTCACCAACCTTTTGGAGACAATACGCTTTTTAATTTGTTTTGGATCCTGAAAAAGCACATCTCCCAAGTTCACTGCAGTTTGCCACAAAGTAAACAAGCCCAAAGGTGAAAATAGAGGTGTTAGAGCTGGATCTCAAGAGACAGGACTGGGACATGCAAGGCCACGGGACTGGCAGCAAGCTGCTCTAGCAATAAGGTTTCAGGCTATATCCTGCTTTCTTCTCTCATACTAATTAATATTTTGCTCTGAGGAGGAAGGATGACTATTCGTTTTATAAGATTAAACAACAGATCAATAAGGGGAAACTATGATTCATTCAATAGTTGATGACAGATTAAATAAAAAGCATCATTCTGAGTCCTCCCTAAAGTAAAAAATTAAAAGAGAAAAGTAGATGTCTAGGGAGATATAAAATCACAGCAGTTTTCGTCCCTTTCCTCCTTTTCTGTCTCATTAAAACAGAAATTACAAATGGTTTTATTATCCAGTGTTCTGCAGACAAGCATCCTGACGGTGAACAGTAAAATGATTTTTTAAATGAAATTCATACAACTGTAAGAATACAAATGTGAAAGTGAAGCAAAGAAAACTTTTGGGAGAAGATTGCTATATTCCACATAAGTTTCAAAACAGTGCTGGCTGAGTCACTAAACTGAGATTCAGCAGAGAAGGAGGCCGCTCTCCAAAGTATTTTACAGTTCTGGATTTTGCAGACCATAAGCCAGATTTGCTGTTTGTCTCATGTGCTGTCCTTCAGCCAGCCCTGTTGCTAAATCCACTACACAATTTGTCAGGGACTTGAAGTATTGCAGCTTTTTCACGCTTGTTGGAGAGATTATCAAACAGATAACCTGTCAATCTACTGACTGCTCAGTTTTGGGCTAACAGTGAAAAGGTAACCTTTTATGGAAATACCTGTGGCTTGATGAGCTGAAAACCATATCAAATAGGGGACTGTCTGTTGGTTTGGAGGATCTGTTCAACCAGAGGAGGCCAGGGATTGTCCATCTCAAAAGTCAGGAGATTGCTACACAACTGTCCTTGATCTTCTCAACTCCACACAAGTCATTTCCACACAACAGAACATATTGAGAGAGGAATATGACAGTGAGTATTTCTGAATTATAGTCATTAGGCTCCAGCTGTTTTCATTATCCTCTGATGGGGATAGAAACCAAACACAGTCAAGTCCAAACATAATGAAAGACATTCTTCTGGTTCACGGCAACAACTTTTAAAATGTGTCTTGCACTGGGGTATAGAAATATTAATAATGTGCCTGCTTGCTTCTGTGAAGAGCCAAGTATTGTGCAACACAGTATTGAATTTCAGTAATTAATTACATGCTGCCAAATTCAGCTGTGGTTTTCCTGAAATGCTAGCAGTTGTTTCAGCTAGTCTTTATGGCTCTGCCTCAAAGCCCATTAAAATGGATCAAAATCTCTCCACTGACTTCAAGTGGTCTTAAATCTGATCCTCAATGTCAGGGAGACTGCTGGGGGTGGGGAAAAAGGGACCAAGAGTCTAGTCTTATTCACAGAGGAATAGAAATGAGAGCTTTGGAGTACAGTATTCATTAAAGTATCAGTATCCAGTCAAAAATAAATGAAGTTACTACTACTGCTACTAAGAGAGAAAACACAGGCAAAAATTATCTCTGGACCTCTGAACAGTCTGATGGTTTTCTGTAAGCTTTGCTGTCCAAAGCCAGCTGGAACTGGAGAACTGCAAATGTGTTCTCTTTTCCCTGCAACTGAGGTAAAATAATGTCTCATCAAAATGTTCTGCGGGTGGTAATTTCTTTTTAACAACAATCTCGGGAGAGAGCTGTAATAGTTTAATTTTAAAAAATGCTACTTTGGTGCTCTATGGGAATGGAACCTTGGCTTCTTTACACTTCCAGTCTCCTACCAGAAAAAGCAGCAGCCAGACCTGGAAAAACCTGCAGTTAAAGGAATGTGATCCTGGTGCTATAATCAGACCTGGAGAACCAGGAAAACCTAGGAGAGTAAAAGAATCCCATTTAAAAAAAAAAAAAAAAAATTAAAGGAACCAAAGAAGTAGCTTTTGAGCTCAAACAGTGAAACCAACAGTCCTGGAAACTACAGGGCAGTTGTGTCTCTGGAGGCTGGACTGCTTTGAGCAGAACACACCAGGAGCTGCCTCTTGGCTCTCTCCCCCTCAGGGCTCTCTCTCCTGTCTCACTTTAGACGAACTGTGAGACACCCTGGTTTGGAAAGCAGCTGCTGAACACTTTAAAGAAAAACCAAACCCTTATTCTAACGAGCAACCTAGTAAAAAAGACATGCTAATTCACTTTTAATTGAAGTATTGACTTTAAATATGGGACTTGGATTACATTAACAGATACCCAGATATCTGAGCAAACCCATCCAAGCTGCAGGATCCCCCTATCACCATTAGCCTGTGCTGCCTGGTGACTCAGGAGCCTGCACACATCTCTTGAGTCTGTGAGTCCGTGTCCAGCTGAGCATGAAGGAATGCTGCAGCTCAGTGAATCCTGCCCGGGAGAGCAACTTTGGGCACTTCATGCAAAATCTTCTGTTCTCTAACTTGTCTGTGGAAGTAAACTCACCCTCCCTTGATAGAGTGAAAATAGATGGGGGGGGGGGGGGGGG
>VZRV01004677.1:878945-951604 GCA_013398115.1 Falcunculus frontatus
GGGGGGGGGGGGTGGGAAGTGCAGCAGCACTGGCACTTGTTAGGGATTCCAGAGAAAAACAGAATTCAGGGAACAAAGCAGCTCTTTTTGTTCTATCAACAGCAGAGGCAAAAGAAGCCAACAGCAGAAAGGATTCCTGGAATCTGAAGAGAGGTCACATGAATAAATAATGTGTGATTTTTGACTCCTTGGAGCCCTGAGACTTGTGGCCAAGAATCCTTCAGAACAAACAAGAAAAAATTCATGTCGTTTTTTTGATTAAGCTGCAAATGTCCAGATTTTGAATACTGCAAAAAGCTCAGGGGTCTGTTGCCTCTTCTGGCACAAATCTATGTTGGATGTCCATGGTCCAGGCTCTGAGACCAGATGCATAAATTTCAGGGGTCTCTCCACAGAGCAGGGTGAGGCTTTGTTTGGAAGGTGAGGGACCACTGGACCCATTCACAAGATCCCATTTCCTTGAAGAGGTGAGAGAAGCGACACCTGCAAGGAGATTGAGATGCCAAAGAGGTGCTGCTGAAATTCTTTATAACAGACTGACCACAGCTGAGTGGGGAAAATTCAACAGTTAAAATGTTATAGGGAGATTCTTTATGAGAACTTTCCTCAGTACTGATCTTACTTGTGGCTTTATGACGAAATATACCAAAGTGATAGAACTGTGGTAGAAAACTCAGTGACAGAACAGAGCACGACTGTGATTTTGAGAGCAGGAGCTGCAATCAATTGTGCCTCTTGGACTGATTAAACATCACCATCTTGTTAGGACCTTAACAAGCAGAAAACAAAAAGAAATTTACAGTTTCACATTATGTACACTTGTTTTTAGCAGTTGTCTCAGCAGCACACCTGGAAACAGATATGCCACACTGAGACTGTTAATCTCTGTGTCTGCTGCCTGAGATGTTAAAACTGTCCTGTGGATCGGGTGGCTCAGTCAATCTGAGCAATGGAAGCTGCCAATGGAATGCCATAAATCTGTGATATAACACCCCTTGAGGTTAGAGTTTATCACCTTCTGGTTTGCCTGAACTGGGAGCAGCCTCTCACAGCATCTAACAGCTCACCACACACTCTGTAGCCTCAGAACACCAAGACCATAAATAATTCTTTCCAAAATCAATCATAATCTACGTATTTGAGCCCAACACTTCCTCCTGCAGTTGGGCAGGGAAGGGATTAACCTTTCCCTGTGCCAGGAGTTTGCCTTGCATTGAAGAAGATAGCAGAGGTCCAGTAAATTACAAGCTTGGTGCAGCGCCAGCCATGTGGAGCTTGAGAGTCAAATCTGTTGATGTTCACCCGAGGGAGTAACTCATGTCACAGCCCAGAGGCCTGTGAACCAAACAAAACAAGGAAGTTTGCCCTCCAGTTTATGCAGGCATTCCTAACTCAGGCAGAATTCCTCCCCTGCACAGGGGAACACATTTCTAAGCTGACACCTTCAGCAGCTTGTGGGATATTTCATAGGCAGGCTATGACAGCCTTTGGAATGGAGATAAGGATGGTCATTAACAAAGCCAGCACAAGCACAGACACTGCAGAGCAGCATTAGAAAACACCCAGGGTGAGAGAAAAATATATAGAAATATACTGATGTAGAAATAGATTGATATAGATAAACAACTATAAATATAGATTATATATAGATAGATATAGATGTAGATATAGATACAGATATAGATAGATAGATATAGATAAATAGATATAGATGGATATAGATAGCAACTCCTGATACAGAAATAAACTCTTTCCAACACAGCATTGCACATACTGGGTGGAAGAAGTGGATTTACTCAGCAAAAATCTTTTCTAATGCCAGTTTCAAGAGTTTGACTTTACAGACATTTTACAATGGGTTCCCAAATAATTTGCTTAAAATGTTTTCATGGAAATGTATCATACTGCATTTTCCAGACTTAGGGATTCCATGCTGAAGTCAAACTGTGTATTGTGTATTCCTCTGGCTCCCCAGCTCTGCCTTGGTGTGTGCAAAATCCTATCCCTGATGACATCGGCTCTCAGCGGCTTTTATTTCCCAATTAATTACTCTACTCACAGAACCTATCTGGTAGTGTAAATTATAGTTTTGGGGATGGAGCTATTTTAAAAATCAGCCAATATTCAATTTGGCTTTTTCAATCAAGCTTTTTAAATTTTATTTGAAGTAGCAGAGTAATTCACCTACTTCTATTTTTAAGTCCCACTTGCAAGTCTCCACCTGTCTGATGCAGGAACTGGAGCTTTTTATTATTCAAGTTAATCTCAGATACTCAGGTAATCAAGTTCCCACAGCACTGGGTATAGCCAAGGAGATTTACACGGATGATTTAAAGGCACCATGCTGATCCGGTATAAAATCCAGGCTGTCAGGAGTTCAGAAATTAAATCAACAAGAGAAATCACTAGGACTTAAGCAGATCCTTTAAGTTGATCTGCTACATAAAAAGATGTCCTAGATGTGAACTTTTATACAAAATTGAATCCCTTACACCGCAGAAACATTAAAAATCATTGAAACATGTCTAACTTTGGTGTTTTGTCCACTGTAATAATCACAAATAAACATCTGTAATGACAGTGGTTCTATAACAACAACATCCCAATGACACTGAACATTATTCATAATAGAATGATGTAACCAGATTGTTTGCTTAATATCTGCAGAGTCATTTCTGCACTTTATACCCCCCCTTGGAACACAAACAGGCTTTATAAGGCTGCATGTTTGTTTGGGACACTGCAGGGCCTGATTTGCCAGATGCTGAACACCCACATGCTTCACTGTGGTCCACAGGGACACCTAATTCCTTGCAACATTCACCTTTTGGTCTCCTTGTTTGTGTTTCCCTCCCTCAGATTCCATTTGGCACTGGAGCCATCAACTTGTTTGAAGGGCAAGAAATGGGAAGAGAATACAAAGCTGAAAAAGCAAAGTCTCTGCCATCTCCAGTGCCTCCTTTCTCTAATTTGGTCTTTCTCTATTGTCCTAATCCCACTGCCCAAAGGAAATCACAAAAGAAACTAATTACCAGTCAATACATCCACATGAATTCTGCAGCAGGAAAAAGTCCATTGTTTTCTAATGATTTCGTGGCCAGAGAGCACCTGTGCCTCTGAAGATGGTGTTTTTTAAGCTAAGAGCTGAAAGACTGGCTCCTCATCATCCACCAGAGAAGCTGTGGAGGTCCCATCCCTGCAAGAGTCCAAGGCCAGGCTGGATGGGTTTGGAGCAACCTGGTCAGGGTGTCTCTTGCCTATGGCAGGGGTTTGGAACTAGATGATCCTTAAGGTCCCTTCCAACCCAAGCAGAGGACCAGGGGTTGGAGTTTGATTGCTACCTGATCTGCAGCAGATTATTTTGACACAAGCAGTTAATCCCTCAGGCCCTTTGTTACACCTCTTAGAATGTTGCAGCCCGAGTTCTCCCTCATCTAATGCCATAAACCTGTGATTCCTACCAACAACTTTCAGCACAGGGGTGTGGGTACCCCCAGCAAAGCAAACAGGAGCTGATCCAAACAGATCAGGAGACAGCTGTTCACAAGTGAGGTACCATCCATAACTTTATACTGAATCAGTAAAGACTTCATTTAACACCTCCAGGTAGGTACTAGAAAGGCTCACGGAACAGCAAGGTTCATTTTTAGGTCCAGGGATTCAAGGTGGTAGAGTCACAGCAGGGAGTTCAGTACCTGTGCAGCAGTGAAACCACTGAAATTCTGCGTGTCAGGAGGCAGAGTTAAATCACTGCAGGCAAAGCAATCACTAGAAAGGAAAACAATATCCTGAAGATAAAATACTCCAGATAAGAAAACATAAAGGCAGGCAGAAAAATCCAATCCAACCTTGCATATCAGGGCTGTGTTAACAAGGCTTGCTTTCCAGAGATCAAAGGACACTGGTCCTTCTGCCAGATCAGTCCTTACTGGGAGAAGCAGGATTTTCATAAGTCAGGCAAGTAAGAGAAAAGAGACAGCAATAGAAGTCCTGTTTGCATTTCTCTGTCTAAATTCCTCACTGTTTTCAAGTATTTTGAGATTTACAGTTCAAGCTTCCCTGTTCTCCATGCAGCTTTTCCACAGGCTGTTCTTGTGCAGCCAACTTGTTTTAGTCCCATCTGAAACTTAAAAGAATCCTTTTGCCAAAAGCATATTTCTCTAGGGATCATTCTTGCTCAAACAGGTTTGTCTCCAAGCCTCCCATTTAACTGTGCTAGTGAGAGTGCAGGTCAGAAATGCACTAAATTTCTTTATAAAATAACCAAAAAGTATTTTCCTAAGGGAATACTTATGTGGAATTTGCAGTTCATATCTTTACCCTTTATATTCTGCACTTTGGATTTATTAAGAAATAATAAATGTTCTGAGAAGAGTAATTTCTGAGTCTTTTCAATCACCTGTCCCATCTGTAACACACTCGGAGCCCATGGATGCAGCTACAGAGCCTGAAGTACCCACAACAAGAGAGATCATTGTGGGCCCTTTCTATTTCAAGTGGTTGGACTGGTTTGCCAAGGTTTATCTTGTAGGGTGGGGCTCCACATCCTCCAGTGGGGATCAGACTCCAGGTGAATTCAGATGTGGCAGCAATATAGTTCATCTAGTAACCATAACAACCATAATCCTCACTGCAGGACTCTAAAAAACTTGTCTTGCTGCTATTTCTCCCTGAAAACGCTTTAGCTCAAGGAAGATCAGGGTTTGCTGAGTTTTGGGGAGCACAGGAGAGCATAAATTGAAACAAGGAGGGTGAGTGAGGCTAGAATTAAAAGAGGATAATGAATAATTAATTGGGATACAAAGAGCTGTACAAATACCAGAACAAAGCACATCCTTTGGTCCTGCAGCAAACGAGATATTAAATACCCCAAAAGGCATGTTGGAACACCTAAAAGAACAGCTTAGGAATTAGGCACTTCTCTGTTCAATCACCTTGTTGTTTTTATAACTCCCCAAAGCCCTCCTTAAATATGATAATAGGAGTCTGACTAGTCTGACTTTGTCATTTTAATTAAAAGCTCTATTCTTCATGACAGGAGCAAGTAAAAAAAAATACAGTTAGGATCCCACTGCAACCCCATGGAAAATACGAATGCCTTCCTCTGTAGAATGGTAAATGGGTGGCACAGCTTAGGGATTGGTCTGGCCTGTGTTCCATATGTGAACATCCATAATTCACCTTCAAAAAGGGTATTTCACAGCACACTCACTTTGTTAATGTGAACAAAAACTGGCCATGAACCCTTTTTCACCCATCAGAAAACTTTGTTTTTCTCTCCAGAAGATTTTTCATCCAGAAATTTCCAAGGTTTCCCACATTATAAATCAACTGAACCTGCCAATTTTATAAGAAAGTTTCCACTAGTTTGAAATTTGTTTTCAGAATTTCATTCCGCTTCAAACTGTCACATTTTATCCAAAGTGTGGGTTACCCATTAAAGAGAAAATCCAGTTTCCAGCCTGTTCCAATAAGCCACATGATTGTGCAGAATGTAATAGCTTGAGTCCATATCCTTACATTTCTCAGGCAAGTCCAAACCCACAGATTGCCAGGCACAGCAGATAGATCACACTGCCACCAAACTCATTCCCACTATCTGGATCACAGCTTCTACAATGTAATTCACTCTTTGTCAGACCTGGAGAACTCCCTCAATAGTCACAAAATCCAGTTTGCACCTAATAAAAGAAATGGAAGTCACCCTGGCACACGTACAAGGGGAGGAAAAACCTTATCAGTGATTAAAGAAATCATTTTCCTAAGTGATTGCTGGCAGCTGATGCTGCTCTTTCTGCCTTCAAAGGGCAGAGATATTTATCTGAGTAACTACCACACAGCCAGCTCTGCACACTCATCTCCTGCTGTATGTTAACCAGCAAACCTTCTCCTTTTTGGTGCATGCAGACAGGACTAGAGTATTTTCAGATGCTTTCTTTTTCTCCAGCTGAGCAGTCCCATTGTCTCCCGGGTGCTCCTGTGAACCTAAGAGGTTGCAGGGGGAGCAGGCTGGCATTGTCAGGCACCGGTGGGTCAAGAGCACTCTCAAGGGAAGCAATCAACCCTCAGAGAACTGCTCAGATGACAGCAGCAGAGATCAACAGCAGCTCTGGCTAAGTGGGGTGATAGTCACCATAGTTTCACAGTAAACTTCTCTGTCTGCAGAGGACGCAGGGCAACTCACACCCTGTAATATTTTAGCTACTCAGAAAATAAGGACGTGCACACACTGCATCTCCAGCTCACGATGTGAACTGCTGCACCTTGTTCATTTAGAGGAGGGACAGAGGGAAGGTGGGGGACAAAGGGACAGACACAAACCACCTTTTCCAACAGGAAGGGTTAAAGAATGAGCACTAGAGCAGTAACCACACAAACATCTTTCTTTAGCCAGTGCAGCCCGTGACATTGCAGCCCAGATATAGATATGCATTTCTCTTCCCTAGAGCAAGCTGTAAGAAAAGATCCATCAGCACCATTCCCTTGTCCCTTGAGCTCTCCATAAACACTCATGCTCTTTATTAATTCATTTCCTCTGTTGTTATTTATTAAAACTTTTTTCTAAGCTGCTTTCAGATGTTACTCCACAGCAAACCTCTTCCCACAAATCTGTTGGTTTCCTTAGCCCATAGTAAAACCCTTAAATAAAACATTTAAGAAAAAAAAAGAAGAAGAATGGAAAATTAATTAAGATAGCCTCAAAAATCATATAGCACTATGTGTAGGTATGAAATGAGTTCAGATATAGGCTGGGATTTCTGAGGAAGGCTGTCACCCAAAGGCAAGCAAATCTCCTGTTCGCCTTTGATCAAATTCCCCGTGGGGTTTAAAGTGGGCACATCAGTTTCCCCATCACATGTTTTTTCAGTAAACACTTTGTTTCTTGTAATAAAAATTAGGCCTAATTGAAAAGCAAACCCAAGTATGCTTATGAGATGAAAGACTTATTTTTCTCTTGCAAGCCTATCCACCAGTCCTTCGCTATCAGAAATGCAAAACTCCTCTCTCCACAGGGCAAGTCTCAAGGGGAGGCTGCCAGAGGGCTCTGTGACACATTCAGGAGGATGTGTGATGCTCTCATGGGCCTGCAGCAGTCCTGGTGTCCAAGAGCCAAGGAAGCAGCAGCTCAGGTTTGCTCACAGTTGAGGAACATGAGTGTGGAAGTGACCTCTGGAATGAGGTATTTCAATCTTTGCTTTTTCCTTCCACTCAGATCTTCAAGGAAGAACACAACAAGTCCCACAAAGCTTTGCTGCTTCTGGTTTAGGAATGCACTGCTCTCCCACATGGGATGTCCACTGTCTATAAAGAGAATATTAACAAAATCTGACCTGTGACTGCAAGAAATTAATTCACTTCAACACTTGAATAACAGTTTTATCTCTCTTCAGAGAGCACAGGAGATAGAAGCACACTTTGCTTTCTGATGCTACATCAATCTTGTTTGATCCAGCAGTTATGGAGACACCTAGAAATGAAGTCTGTGACTGCAAACACCGTGAAAGAGAATATCTATTTTTACCTTGATAGCATTAAGAACTAAGACGTTTTTGTGGGAGCAGATAGTAGAAATCCCTGGAGAAATCCAGAGATTAGTTTTCGGGCTTGGAAAAACCAGACTTGGAGGAATAGCTAGGAAATGTTTTAGCAAGACTATGAAATCATTCAGAGTGGTCCCAGCCAAATCTAGACATCTTTTAAATCCCTCCAGGGACGGTGACTCCATTAATGCCCTGGGCAGCCTGTTCCAGTGCTTGACAACCCTTTTGGTGAAGAAATTTTTCCTGCTACCCAATCTAAACCTCCCTTGTCACAACTTGAGGCCATTTCTTGTCCTGTCACTTGTGACTGACCTGCACCTCACTACAGACTCCTTCTAGGCAGCTGTGACAGCCAGTGGCATAAATAACCCTTTTTGCATTATAGATCCTTTTTATACGCTCTTGGCACAGCCAGTGCTCACTGGCAGAACAATAACACAGTCAGACAGGAAAAGCAATATCTAAGAGTTGCAGATGCAATAGAAAAGCCACTGAAGTTTGAAATTAGTACTGCATTCAATCACTGGAGCCCCAAGAAAGCACTGAATTTATAAGTTTCTGTTTTCACGAGACCTGTTCATTAAAATGAAGATCACATAGTTTGGAAATTGCTCTATGATAAACAGATCAGGATTTATGACATGGTACCTAATTTGCAGCCACCTGTGAAAGCCAAAACAGTGGAGGTTTAAGAGTGACTGCAGGGAATGCTGAGGGCTGTAGGTTTGGGGTTTTAACAAATGCTTTCACCATCATGTCCCCTTCAACACCCAATTTTTCACTATCTCCGTTCTCTTTCTTACAGAATTTGCTAAATCACTAATGGACAAAAAACCATCCCCAGGTCGAGGCTGGGCACTGCAAGCTTCTCCTTCTCCCATTAGTCAGAATTTCCTGTAGTTAGGCTTTCCTCACATTTCAGGATATTTATTTTTAAATTAATCCAGCAGGTGTTGTGAAAATAATTATGAATAGCAAATGGCTTCATTGAACCAATTTGGCTCCCTCAATGGCCAGAAGCAGATCGTACCCACCCTAGAGAAAGCCTTCTTCCAGCACAGTTACCGTGAGCCACAGCAACAGAAATTAAGCATTCTGGTCAAAAATGCCCTCGGTGCCCAGCAAGGCAGGCACCCACACGTACGACTCTGTATCACACAGTGTTCTTCTTTCCAGATGTTCTTTTACTTCCCTGCAATTGATTTTCAATGAGATGATGAGGGCAGGAAGCTGTTTCAGGGTGCACTTGGAATAACAGAAGCGCCAAGGACTGGATCTTTTCATCTCTGTTTTTGATAACCTTCAGGCTCAACACACGGAGGAGAGCTGAGCTGGGCATTGTTGGGAGTTCTTGCATTTGCATACTCTATTACACATTTAAAAATCAAAAGCAGAAACTCGATGGACCCTCCTCAACCTATGGGTGGACAATTAAATAATCCCAAGAATTCTGCCAGGAAGTGAACTTGTCACATGCAGCACCCTGCTGCCTTTTTCTACTTTCATTTCTACTGAAGCTGCAGGTTCCTTTAATTATCTAAGTGAATAACTTAATGATAAATTCTATTCCATCTCTGACAGCTGAATAATTCAGGAGAATTTTAATAGGGACCAATAAAACAGACTTTTAAAAAATTCACTTTGGTTCCATCTCATCTTTAATTAAGTCAGTTCCAGAAAGATCCAAGTTCTAAAGGTCATTGAAAGATGTTGGCAAATTCATCAACTACATTAAAATCGAAAAAAGAATACATAGGTTTTGTTTCAACACTCTAAGGTAACCTTAAAGGAAACTGTATGTCATGACCAAAGTATCCCTATATATTAGTTTGAAATGTAAAAACTATCTAAGGTTAATTGTAAAATGAATACTTCTATTTTTAAATTGCACATGCAATAAATTTCCTTTAGCCAAAGTAAATGATGTTGTTTTTCAATTAGTGACCAAAACTTCATAAATAATGATTTTTTTTCAGGGTTTAGAGGTGAACTTTGGAAAACAGTTCATGTCCAAATAAATAAAGCTAGAAATTTTTGTTTTCAAGTCATCACTGAGACAAGCAAACAAGAACATTCTGCTTGGAGTCAGCCTACAAAACTGTTTGACTTGAAAGGTCATTAAAACCCATTTGCTAACGTTTGCTGTTGGATTAAAGTTTAAATAAGGGAAACTGTTCAATAAAAGTCAACATTTCAAATAAAAACTAAATCAGTGCTTGCAAATAGCGAAGTGATTATTTTTTCCCCCCAACTAAACAATTCACTGACCTTTCTCCAAATTCACAGCACACCTCCATTTCTGGGGGTCAGTTCCCTCTGTTGAGCCCCTCACCAGATCAAGTTAAAACCTGGCAAGCCAGTGGAGTCTCCTGCAGCCATTAAACAGGTGATTAAAATATTCATCTGCTGCTCAGTAGGGTTGTTACAGAGATAATCTAACAGGGGTACACTCCTGGCTGACCATACTTTAGGCAATGACAGGCATTCATGAAAACAAATGAATATATTTAGAATGGTTTTGCAAATATATATATGGGAAATATCCACTGCATCTGCCCTCATGGAATGGGACTGCACCTAGCAAAAACCTTCTGGAATCACACTGTCAGCCTAAATGGATTAATACCTAAATTTATTACCTTCTTAGTTCAGACTGGACAGGAGCAGAGCTGCTGTCCCATGGGAAAATTCATCATCCCAAATCATCCCATCAGCCAAGAACAAGACAGAGTGCAGATCTCGGAGCAAATGCAGCTGTGCAGCATTCTAAGAACTGGTTCGTGCCTGACTTCAGGCCTGACGATCAGAAACATTCACTCTCCTGTTTCCAGATGAAGCAAGTTTCCAGCAGCTAAACAAGCCCTGGCTAATTTCCTGCTGTTGTGGAAATTGACTCCATATCCACATGCCTGGTGAAAATGTATTTTCTCCTTGTGACAACCCAAAGTCAAGGGAGGTCATTTACAAATAGTGACGATTTAATGTAGAAATGAAAGCAAACCTTGCACTGAATTTGCGTAATTTGGGGGTTGGGGATTTTCAGCCTGTTCCAAGAAGCAAGATTCCATGTAAATTCCAGTTAAGACAAGATTCCCCATCATCAATGCCATCCAAAAACCACGTGGGATTAGAAGCAAAACAATATCTGGAAGGCGACGTTGCTCATCAGCATTCCCTGCTAAGATCCACATGCCTGATGATTTCCAAATCGCCAGCCTTATCTGTCTCTCCAGCAGGAGCCAGGCACAGCCTGTATGTAAAAGCTGTGGGCCATTTATCACCCTGGAGTTATTCATCTGGCTTCTCCCTTGGATGGAGGGATGCTGGATCCACCTGAGGCTTGAGCAGGGACTGTGCACCAGCCCCACCCTGCACAGGAGGAGCTGCTGTCACCATGAAGGTGAGCTGCTGTCACCACGAAGGTGAGCTGCTTTCTGCTTCCACGAGGACAAATCCATGGGCACAAGCCAACGGCACAAAACCCTCCCTCTCCTCTATTGTTCACCCCCTTTTTGGGAGCTAACTCCAGTCTGCAGCGTGGTCCAGACAGGGTCTGCCCTCTGCACCCGCTGCCAAGAGAAAAGGGCTTGCCCACTTTACCACAAAAGCCAAGGAACAAAATCCCGAGTCAGACCCAAAGCAGCAGGTGGGTGGTGTTAGCCAAGCCTGGAAATGCGATGCCATGCTGCCACCTCAGCAGTTCCAGAGGAGGAGGAGGAGGTGGAGGTGTCTCTTTTGAGCAGATGAAAAGAGCCAAGAGAGCAGAACCTGCCCCCAAGCTGCTGGGTTATTCCCATGCAGGAGGAGAGGATGGATGCTCACGGTGCAGGCACAGCTCCTTGGAGCACTCCAACGGGGAGGGATTGTGCCAGGGCCCCTGCAGGGGTGGGGAGCCCCATTCACCCCACACCCACCCCATGGCCCCAAGGAGGAACTGTTCCTCCTTGAACAGCTCGGTGCCACCATCAGATGCTCCCAGCGGGGGCACGAAGGAAACACCCACAAAGGAGCCCTGTGCTGGGACAGGGTCACATCAGCCATTGTCACCTTACAGGGAAAACCTGGGTGATTGTTTATGTACAGCTGCACCACCTCATTTCCACAGAGTTACCGTGGCTGTGGGGGCAAATTAGGGAAAAAGGCTCTTTGCAGGCAAATTCCTGTGGTGGTGTGTACAAGCAAGACGAGAGAGCACCCAGGACAGCCAAGGAAATGGAACAGTCCACAAAAAATGCAGAAGGAATAAGAGACTAAAATGAGATGCAAAGCAAAAGAATAAGTCTGTACAACTTCTCCTTGTGGGATTTAGAGAAATACCAATTTGTCTTGCTTTCACACTGAGATATTTCTTACTGCCAAAGGCCGTGGCTTTTCCTTGTTTGTTTTTAATAGGACCGGGGTTTTTTTTTAATGCTTACAAATCCAGACATACATTTTAATGTGAGATGTGTTCCCCAGATTTGGTGAACTTGGACCACCATCTGAGAATCGGGGAGCAGCTCACTATCTCATGTCTCCCTGCTTGAAAAAGCTTCCCCTCACACGTGAAGGGCAGCAGTCAAATCCACTGCTTGGATATCACACTCAGGGGGGCCTCCAGTTTTTCTTGGCTAGTCTTGCCAGGGAGAAGAACATGACATCAGTGTTAGGCCAGTCTTTGATTTCTGAGAGTTTACATCTATTTGGATCAAGCTGATGTTTTCATGTTAAAGGGTGAGCAGAGGATCTTCTCAAACACAAAGCATAAGCTCATGAAACCTGGGGGCTAACCTGGGGCTTTGCTTTGAGCTTGGTTGTGCTCCCAAACTCGGCAAACAGCACATCCTGTATTCACTTTTTGCAGTTGCTCAAGAACTCACTGGAACAGTCCAGACCTGGATGGGAGGGAGAGAAACAGGCAGATGCAGAGTCATTGCCCATTTGTTTTCCCCTTGCAGTTTACACCAGATGCCTGGAAGGAAAGCACAAAGCAAACAAATATCAAACCTGATCTCTTTCCTTCTCTTCCACACCCAAAGTCCACTGTTAGCTCTTTGGTCACCTTGAGAGCCTTTCCCCTCCCTGAAGGAATCCCCTCTGAAATGAAGGTGAATGAATCCACTCCTCCCAGCAGACCCAAGGCATGCACTGGTTACAGACTTGCTGCTGACATTGCTTCCCTTGCTGAATCCACTGGATCTGCACGAGCACCCGCCCTGGTTCCAGCATCCCCCCCCAGATGCCAAGCATCTCAGCTCTGCTGCACCCAGGGAAGGGGCAGCATCCCCAGGTGTCCAGCTCAGGAAAGCTGTGCAGAGTTCACAGAGTGCAGAAGGCTTCCTACTGAAAGAAATGAGTGATGGTAAACCCGTCTCTAAGTCCCACAGCCCAGAGAAACTCCTCAGGGTAGGAGACAGACCCTTGCCCAGGGCACAGGACTCTTCACATCTACACCATTCCCAGCACTGGCTCCTCTGCCTCTCCACAGGGGACATGCCATAACTGATTTCATTCCCCAAGCTGTTTATTTTGAAGCCAGTGGTACCAGAGCTTGACTTCATCAGTGGCACCATCCTGGGTCTGTCCACATCCACGCTGGGCACTGCCAATGTAAATGCCAGTGCAGCTCATCCTCCCCCTCAGCACACGTCTGCATTCCCAGCCAGCTGCAACGGGCTGAGCTCATCTCCTCTACCTCAAAAACAGAATTATCAGCATCAACATCAGTAACAGGAAGTTCTCCTTAAGGATCAACATCTGATTCCATACCAGCCTTCGATGCCTCGCCCGTGTGACACAGCTCATTAATTAGGGTTCACATGATGGCTGTAGGAGTTTCACTACACACATGAACCTATGCAGAAACCTGGAACTTGGCAGCTTTAAAGCTCACTAAAGGGCTCTCACAGGAATTTTTAACTGAAGCATCTCTAGCTCCTCTTGGAAATGTTTGTCTTCAGCAGGGTTCATGGGCAGGACCAAGCTCAGCTGCAGGTGGTTTCTGCCTTATCTGGCTCTGGCCCGCTGGGATGGGGGATGTTTTTCTATACAGATGTTTTAAAGCCCAAGCACTGAGTTTACCACACAGCAAATCTGTCCCCCGGACTAGCCCATAAACGAGGGTCACGCAGAACCCGTGGTGGAGCAGGGGGATGAACATACAGAGATTCCTGAAACACCCTCACATGTAGCTGCAGCCGGCCTGTGCTGGAAACAGCAAATTCTGCAGCTGACTGAGGTACAATTTGGTAAAAGATGGAATTCTTAACAATGAGCCAGTCTAGACATGGAGACATCTGGATATGGAGAACCTGCCACCCTCCCAGCAGCTTCTTCCTGCAGTTGATATCATAAAAAGAAATTGTTCCTAATTCATCCAGCTTCGCTTCTAATCAATCCCTCTCTCTGTTACTTCTGTTGCTATATAAAAGAGCCCTTTTAACACCAAGAATCATCTCCAAGGCTTTAGCCTGCTCCAATCAAGTCAGTATTTCCATTAGATGAACAGGCACATCTGCTTGACTCTTGCTGCCAAGCTGTTTTCTTGCCTCTGGTTCTTTTCTGCCCACACTCGACTTTTCCTCCTTTGTTTTAAGCACACGGATGGTGACCCTGCCCAGGGCTGGTCCCACCAGCAGCATGCACAGGCACCACACCCCTCCCTGCTCCCACACACTGCTTCCCTGCTCAGTCACCCACGTTTGCCAGCCTGTTTTGCCACCTAGTTTGCATCATGATTAGCAAGAAAAAAGAAGACGCCGGCAAAAAAATAAGCACTGAATGATTCCTGCTCATCTCAGCACACTTCTCTGCTTTCTAGCAATAGATCACTGTATTAAAAACAAAGTACTAATGACCATCATCCCATCAGTAATTACCTTAATCTGATCAAAATTCCCTGCAGTTATCAATCACTGCAAGTTCTCATTACCCTTTTCTCTTTCTGCTCTGTTATCCCAGAGGCGCCTCCACCACCACGATGAAAAATTTTCATTTATTTAGAGAGCCTGTTAAGGATCTGTAAATCAGAGCTACCAATTTACCAAACGTGCAGCAACATCACTTTTTTTCCTGGTCCCAGAATCAATCACCTCAAAGTGCTTCCAGTGATAAATTAAACTTCATCTCTTATGTGCGAGATAGTGAAAATTATTGTTTTCCACTTGGATAGATGCACAAAGGGGTGTGAAAGCCAGAACATGCCATTCACACAGCAACAGGTATCTCCAAGAACTCCTGCTTTCAATTAATGGCTTGAACAGAATCTCCTGGCCAGGAAGAAACAGTGTCACACAAATAACTGCTGTATTGGAAAATTGGAGAGGTTTAGGAACATTTATTTTGGTGAACCGTAACCCTGAACAAACCAGTGTAAAATGCCAAGCTGTAAATAGCCTTCCTTCAAGCAATAAGTGAAGTCTTTCAAGAACTTTTAGCCGTGGTAAAGGTGAGATCTGCAAGGTCTGCTGCTCACAGGGCAAATGGGAAGGGATGCAGCATCCTCAGGAGCCTATGGTTCAGCGCCCTGTTTGGGATTCCGTGAGTCTGTCTTTGCAGAGAAATACTTGCCAACAATAAAAACAAAGCTCACAGACTTTCCTGAAGCCTGTCCTGAACAGCAGCCACTTATGCATGACTTTAGATGGTTTTACCTTGGCTGCAGCACCAAAGCCCGAGGGCACGGATGAAGGTGTGACGGTGCAGACCCTGGGGGGAGATGAATAAGAACAAAGGAGCTGTGTACAGCACAAAATCTAAATAGGGGAGAGACAATGGAAATGACCCATTCCCAGACAGCCCAGAAACTGAATTCCTGCCATCAAAAGGCATCCCTAATCTCTTAATGCATTAAGGGATTCAGCTGTCCTTGCAATTGCCTAAGCATTTAAAGGTTAATTGCAACCAGGATCTTTCAATGAAGTTATGCCAGAGAATAAAGGTTTCAGGAAATTCAACCGCTGTAATTAAGAGATTGATATCACAGATTCACATCTTCCGGAGCTTTGTGCAGTGCCTAACACCGACTCCTCAGTTTTTCTCCGGGATTCAGAGTGACACAAAGAAGTACAGGTCTCTGTGAGGCTGAAGGCTCCAAAATCCAGCTGATCATTTCTTCTGGGTCTGATTACTAAACCCAGGGCTGTATTTGGAAGACTACAGCCATTCCTTTAAAACTCCTGGATGAACAACAGCACCCCAGATGCAAACATTTTAATCTTTTTTCTTGTGGCTTTTTTGTCAAGAGTTTTACTTTTGCTTCTCCCGCACACATTTAAATTCCCACAGTGAGCCACCAGAGGCTATGCCATGAAAAGCTCTAGGAAAGGGGTGCTGCTTCTCTCTACAGAAGACAGGAACTCAGTTTGTTCACCTGTGGCAGCAAAAGGCTTCATCACACCTGTATCTTTGTGTTTCTTGGGTGACTGCTACTAGGCCCTTGCCTGGGATTAAGGGAAGTGGGGAAGATGTAAGAAAACTTCTGGATGTGACACCAGAAATTGCCGGATGTGATAGGTAAGAGTGTAAGAAGCTGATGAGCCTTACAGACAGCACGGAATGGAAGGTCTGTGTTTGGGGGTGGTGGCACAGGAGTTATGTGAGGAATGGCCAGATTTCACATAACTGAAGTACTGAGCTCCTGGTGGGGAGCAGAGCCAGCATTGCCCAGGTAATCAATCACATCTGTAACATCAGCTGCAAACCTGACAGCCGTGACATCCCCAAGCTGGGCTGGGTAACAATTTCACATCCTAGCCCTGCCAGAATCAGCTCATTCATTCAGTGTTCAGCCCATTTCATACACGGGGTGTTCTGAGAAGAGTGTTTTAGGAGCAAAGCAGGCAAAACCCACATCATCTGCAGATCATCTGCCTGCTTGAAAAACTAGAAAATACTCTCTTCATCATCTGGTGTCTCATGGCTCAAAGGCTCCTACTTTGGGACAGTGATTTTCCTCATGTAACAAGGTAAGAGCAGGCTGACATGTAGGGCTAGCACCCCAGACTCAGAATTTATTCCTTCTGGATCAGTCTCTTTCTAAAGCCCAAGTCCATTTGAAGAGCAAAAAGAGATGCCCCAAAACAGAGACAAGGAAAGCTCTTAGCCAAGCACACAGGATCATTTGGACTAAGCTCGAGTACTTAAAGCCCAGTTTTTCTCCTGCTGCCTTTACACAAGTGCCCAGCAGGAGACCAGAGGGTGCCCCATCCCAGAAACATTCAAGGCTGGGCTGGATGAGGCACAACTTTCAGCAGTCCACATCATTATTGAGATTTCATTAGCAAGGTTGCTAATGAGAAATGGGATTGAGATGTAAGCGAGCATTTTACTCCCAGGGACAACAATACGACCAATACTCACTAAAAGGAGCAGTAAAAAGCAGGATGTGGGTTCTGTGCCATCTGGGCAGTTTCCACAGAGAACATGTCTGGAGTTTTACCACACCTGGAGGAATCCACCTGGCCTCTAGTAAGAGAATGTGTTGCAAGATGCATTTGTACCTCCATGTTTCAGTTTTAAGATACTCCCTAAGCTCAGGATTTGGGGTTGATGGGTGAGAAGGGAGCACAGTCCCAGCCTTTCCAAACCTTGGAGCAGCCACTGCTGTCAGACCGAGCTGAAAGGCTTCACATCCTGCAAAGCCACGCTCGCCAGGAGCAGCAGAACTCCACAGGCTGGCAAAGGTGAGGCTAAAACTTCATCTCCATGAGATGAAAACCAAGATGAGCTCATACAATCTTGCCCTGGCAGAAACAACAGCAAAACAACGAGCCCTTGGCAGGCGAGAGAGATGCTCCGTGATGCACTTGTGGAAATTGCCCCGCTGTTGTACTGACACTACCTGCTCAGCTCAATAACTCCCACAGAACAGAGAGCAGGCAGTGGGAAGGTCAGGTGGAAATTAGATTCCAAAAGAGACACTGCGCATTTAAAATTCTCCAGCCTCGGGAGGACAGAATTGAGTTGTTTGTTCAGGAGGAAGCATGTCTGGCTAACATCGAGTTTGCGTTTAATTGGCACTGATGAACAATAAAGTTGCAAACTCCTTTCACCAGTGCATGAATGTGCAGAAAACAACCTGCCACAGAACGTTCTATAGGAAATACTGTCCTTCAGCATCCTGCAGCCTTCTGCCATGTGAATCACAGCTCATTTAACAATGACATGGATGCTGGGCTGCTCAGGGGAGGGAAAGGCAGCTCTGACCATTACACACCAGCCAACATCATTAGAGTCAATTACCCTATTAGCACTGAAACAGACCTGATCCGTGAACAGGGAGCCTCAATGCTCTTCAAGTGCTGCTTTCAACTGGAGATCAAAAATGGGCACAGGAAAATATCCAGCTGCTTACAACCAGCACTCAGCACCCAGCAGCATTGGATCCCTAATTAGGATTTAATAAACTGGTAATTGTAATGGCAGTGGTCTCATTAGCCTGATGCCTCATTACTGTGAGCACAGATCAAGTTGAGAAAGGCAGTCAACCTTGCAAGCCTTTCCAAACAACCAGACAAGAGCTGATTAAAGCAAGCGCTGCTTTTGAGGCAGTCCCTAATGAAAAGTGAATTCATGGCCAATGGGAAACCAACAGTAATTTGTGTCACTCTTTGAAAGAACATCTTTAGTGAGAGGCATGGGACCAGGAAGTTTGTTAATACTAAATAAATGCCCAAAATAAAAAGGAAGAATTTGTAGTCAGCACTACAAAATAAGGAACACCAGACTGGAACAAGTGCTTGCCCCAAAGACCGTCCATGGAAATTACTAATGACTGCTCAGGGTAAAATCTCTAAAGCAGACCAACACGTTTCTGAATCTCAAAGAATTTCATGGCCCCTGGTTACTCGCTATGTTTATTTAAGCTGTCACTTCAGGTACACACTTGGGCACTGCTCAATAGCAGGTGAAATCATGCTGGGTTTTCACTGCAGTGCTCAGAGTGTCTTTGATCAAACAAATCTCTGTCTGCTGACTCTCATCTGCCTCTGTTTGTGCAAGATCATAGCTACAGGTCTAAAATAAAGTTGTGCATTCATCAATAGCAGAAATGCAATGTGTTTCATAAATACTTTTGGTTTCAGGAACTTAGATAAAAAACCAGACTATTTCATGAACAAAACTGGAGCTTAGATGCCATCTCATGCTGGGTAATCCCTTAGAAGCCAATCAATCAAGAACTTCTGAATGCAAATCAAAAAGCCTTTAGGCTCTATTGCTCACCTTTTTTCCAATCAAAAACATTAAGTCTACCAAGGCCAGGATTTTGCAGCAAGTCATTTTACACCACCTTTTCATCCCAAGGGAGCGACACGAGCAGAGGGTTGGTAAAATGAATTCAAAAGAATCAATTCATTAAAAATAAGTATCAAAGTGGCTCCATCAAAATCAAATCTCTAACAAAAAAAGAACATTTCTGAGCTTGATTTCCGAGTATCCAACTAGACAGTTTTAAAGCTCCTGTGAGTGGTTACCAAGGCAGAGACATGTAAAAAATCTTATAGAGGAGGGAATTGGGAAAACCCCCAACGACTTTTGATAAGTATATTTATGGCATTATCATGAGGAGACCTTTTGTTCCAGTCACAAGATCTCCTTTCCTTCCCTTAAAATGAGATTTCTCTTGTGTGACTCAATGACCTCCACAAAGCACAGTTATTCACTAACATCAAAATTAACGTTAATGCAGAGTAATGCAATTTATGAACAATCCAAAAAAGCATTCAGCACTTACAATTAGGACATAATTACGAGTTTGAAAAGAACCCAAATAACTATATGCTTTTCCTCACACAAGTTACTGGTCTGACAGTCCCTTGCACAACAATTCCACAAATCCTTCTGGAGTAAGTTAAGTAGGGAAGTCCTGGTCTTTCTAATGGCATTTTGTATAACATTATGTTGCTACTGGAACCAACAGCTCTCCCTGTATTTACCCAGAGCCAGGCAGCTCTGTTATCTGATGGAGAAATCTATCCATCTTAGAGGCTTGACGAATTGGACGAATTTTGCCTCTTCTGCCCAAAGCAATTGGGCATTTACCTCATGTACTCCTCAGCAGCACCATGTTGGCCTTGGGGGGGGGCAGGGAATGGCCCAAAGAGCGCTGGGCAATCTGTGTTTGGCAGATATTGCAGGCTGACCACTTGTACAGCCACAGATGTATTTTCTTCAGCTGTTTTGGCACTGCCATCCCTCACGAGCTCTGAGCAGAGCCATTTCCTCAGGGAAAGCCTTTCCACCCATCCACCACCAAGGCTCAGAAAACACTGCAGGCAAACTGAGCCCACATCATCTCCTTTACCATTTCTTGGTGAAGGAAATGATCTGCAATGAACTCTCTGAGGTCGAAGTCCTCAGCAGACTCTAATAAACTGTAATTTATTGTCTAAGCAGACTCTGTATGGATCCTTCACACGTCCCAGTTTAACACAACATCCCCATTTGGTTTGTGCATAATTTAAGGAACAGCTGAGTGCTGTTTCCTTCCTTGTGCAAGAGTGGATGCAACCACATGTCTGAGCACTTTCTTGCACAAATACCTCAGCTCAAAACCGCAGTATTTGGTATTTTGCAGGGAAGTCCCTGCAGAGCTCAGCAGGGGCAGAACTTCAGGCTGTGTCTGTAACCCTGGCCTCCTTCACCGCTGGTTTTTGTCACCTCGTTTCACTGTTTTCCTTACAAACACCACTTCATTTTGTGGTGCCACTTTTGTTCTGTGATTTAGAGGAACTTAAAGTATATTTTCTTATTAAAGTGTGGGCAAGAAGTTACTCTGTGGTGAAACAAACCCCTGACACACTGAGGCAATGGCCGGCACTGCTGGCTGGCCAGTCACATCCATCTTCAGCACACAGATGTCCCCAAAGGGTCCCTCTTTGTGTCTTCCAGTAATCAGGCAGATTACTGAAAGTTGAGTGTTTTTACCTCTTCAGCTTCCAGGAATTTTCCACCAAGTGGGAATAAGCCTTTCTGACAGCTCTGAGTCAGAGTGAAAGGCAGACAAAGTGACAGGTTTCTATGACTTGAGAATAAAACCAGAGAGAACACATCTGCAACTTCATACATATTGAAGTAGGCTACAAAAAGTGACAGCGAAATCATACAATGTTGGAACCTACAAATCAGGAGAACCTGACTGACAGCACAGCAACACCTAGAGAATAACAGACTAGAATTGCTGGTAGAAAATTTAAATATATTTAAATTAATTCCCCCATTCCCGAGAAAGCAATTATGTTGACGCTAGAAGTACCTAAGATTTCAATCTGTTTTGAAATATCAAGCTGTCAATATTTTCATCCATTTTGCAAATAACCATTAAGGGGAATTAAAATGCAACATTGCTCAAGGATTGCCAGTACATCATCCACACAGGAGAGAGATTAAAGCTGCCTTGACAGCTGCAGCCTCACCCAGCTGCAGCAGATGAACGACCCACTCCAGAGCAGCACTCAAGGACAGGAGCTCGGAGGGGAAGGGATGCAGACAGCTCTAACATGGTGTGAAGGCTCTCCAGAGCACATTTGGACAGCCAGAAGCATGGATCAGGATTACTAAACCCAGAGGAATTCAGGTCATGATGTTTCTCCTCAGAAAGAGACAAAGAGACCCTCTACGTGCATTGCTGTTCTTCCTTAACTAAGCAGCCTTGTCCTGTCCCTGCCTTTCTCCTCAGAGCATCTGCTTTTAGAGACACACAGAGGAGTCCAGACTGTGCCCTGGGCTAGGGGGGAAGATGGGGATTTGAAAGTGTCCAGCATCACCCAGTCGGTAGACACCGGATTTCTGAAATAGGAACAATATTTGACAACCACATGAAAAATGACAAGTTTCAGATACAATTCAGGCAACAGACTGCAGAAGCTAAAAAATACTGAAATTGTGCCTATTGGGGCACACAGAAGTTTTGCACAGTCTCAGTATGTGGTGAAAGATAAGCACTTCCAAGTGGTGAAGGGCTCCCTCCGTTCTGCTCATGAGTCGTCATGTCCAATATGACCCAGGAGTTTTATTATTAGCTCTTTATGATTCTGAAAATTCTCAGAGATTAATACTGAGGGCCAAGCCTATTGTTTGAAATTTATCTAGCCAAGAGAAGAATTATTTCTTCTGTATGAATATCCTTCTTTTGCTCTAAATTCAGTTTATTAGCCTTAATTTGACTGATCTAAAAATCCAATAAGTCACATGGTTCAATTAAAAGCAGCCAGACATGTTGGGTTTTTTCCTGTGCATATGTAGCCCACAAACAAAGAGAATAATATAATAATGGCCAAAGCATTTGTTTTTATTCAACAGAAGAAGAATTCATCAGACTAAAGCAATCTTGTACTAAGTCACTCTGAGGATGCAGACCAGCAGAAAGTTAAATTAGCTCCCCTATGAACTAACTTCAAATATATTATGTTTTCAGGGTGCTTTTAAAAATCAATAGAGCTCTTGCAACACTTTATATACAACCAACAACTGGCTGCAAAGCAGCTGAATCAGTTTAAGGGTGGTTTGTCCTACCCTGGGAAAGGCTAAAAGGAAGCACAAGCACCATTTGGTGGTACAAACAATGACATCCTGCCCACCCCAGCACACAGCTCCCACCCAGGCTGAGCAACCCTGCTCTCCTCAGAACACTTTTATCAGCACATAGCTCTAAACTTTGGAACACATGGAAAAGTGCCCTCGACCAGCCAGGAGCAGTGGGTGCTGCTCTGGCAGGGCACTGGCTTTGCAGTTTACCAGGCTTGATTCAGCTTTCTGCTCCTTTCTTCCCCAAGCCCCTCGGGAGAGTGGTCTTTTCATAGAATCGCAGACTTGCTTGGGTTGGAAGGGACCTGAAAGCTCATCCAATCCCCCCCCTGCCATGGGCAGGGACACCTGCTACTATCCCAGGTTGCTCCAAGCCCCATCCTGGCCTCGGACACTTCCAGGGATGGGGCAGCCACATACAACCTGTGACAGTGCTTTACCACCGTCTGAGTAAAGAATTCCTTCCTAATATCTAATCTAAACTCACTCTCTTACAGTTTAAAGCCATTTTCTGTTCACTTATGTAAATACAGAGCAAAGGACAATCTTTTGTTTCCCTGTTCATTAGGCAAACCACCTCCCCTCCCTGGAGGTTAGCCCTGGGCCAAACACACACTGTCATTACATCTGTAGTTAAAACTTTCCTGCAGGACACATGGCCCAGGTCTGAGGCCCCAGGGACCTCTGCACACCCAGCCCCTGCACAGCTGGAAACAGACCCTTGGGGCAGCCATGCCCATCCCACCCAGGATTTGGAAACAGGGAGCCACGATTTTGATTTCTTGTAAGAACCCAGAGATGATATAGCTCAGGAGGGGCACGGTGGCTTTGGTAAATGTGCCTCAAAGGTGATTCCAGATATTTGCAGATCACTGGCTGTGGCTTATCTTAAAGCAACAATTGGAGAAGCAAACGTGATGATGAGGAATTGAAGTGCCCTGTAGATGAAAGAGCCCCTTCTGCAGTAACTGTGGATGTGAAACCTCAGCCAGAACAGCTGAGGCTGCTGGACTGCTCTGCTCAGTCTCCTTTGCTCAGTTTGGACCTTCAGATGCCAGGAGATTCTCACAAGATGAGCAGCTGCGCTGGCAAGCTGACAAGAGAACCTGGCAAGTTATAAGCTTGTCAGTCTGAGCTCAGAGAGTTTGCAGCAGATTTGCAGAAACTCTTCGCTAAATAGAGTAGATTAAATATTATGCTAAAGATTTTTCTTGTTTCCTTTCACCCAAGGAAATCCCCAATTCATCATCAGGGTCAGAGCGTGACACCACAGATTTCCACTTGAACTTTTGTCCCCTGTGATGTGAGAGTTCAGACCCATAGGTCTGCCCAGCAATTCCTATAATGGACAAGCTTTTCCACATGAAGAAATTGCCACTGGGAAGGTACAGAGCAGGAACTGACAGTGCTCCCAGCAGAGAGAGGTCACCATCACAGCCCTGGGGCCCTGTGCGTTGCTGTGTTGATAAAAAGTTGACAAGGAGGTGAACAGTGAAAAGTTCATGTGCCATCACCCAGGGAAGCACAGAACATTGACTACAAAGAGCTGCAGGACTTCATTTCACTCAGCAAGGGGGTGAGAGCTCCAGACCACATCTGATTACAGCAACTTACAAAGCGATGCACTGGGAAAATGTGATCCTAATTCTGCTTTCACAAGGAGGAGCTGCTGCTATCCACAAACAGCATCTCGGCACTGTAACAGACAGCTCCAAGAAGGGTTAATTTGATAAACAGCAGTGAGTAAGAACAGGCAAATTCAGTGCTGGGAATTATTGAAAAAGAAAGAATAAAACATTATTATGCCAGAAGGTGAATGAGCTGAAGGATCATGCATGCAGTTTTTCATTCCATGTCACATTCCCAGAGGGAAACAGGAAACAGAAATATGGAAGCAGGATTTCACTTTATGGGTGTCTCCCTCCTGCCTATCTGTAACTATGGTATTCTCTGAAGGAGAAGATCAGAGCATTAACTGGAAAGCACATTTCACTTGAATATGCATTCAGAAGTTGTAACTGAGGGAACAAATAGGATAATGAGATTATTTCCAAAACAAGCAGATAATCACTAGGTATGATGCATCTCTTTATTTTAAGGGGAATGATTACTGTATAGCTTGGATGGAATTCTGCCTCAGATCCATTTCAACATCCAAACTGTGTATCTTAAACAAGTCAGGCTGTCTAAGCAACTGGGAGCAGCAGGTGCCTGCTCAATAAAGACTTAAACCAGAAGTAATTAAGAAAAAGAACCAAACAGGCCTGTTTTCCTTCTGCTCTTGCACAGGTAGGACTGGTCCTGTCTGCCAAGTTCTGCTTCCAGCTCCTTCCACGAGGTGGGTTCAAGTACCAGCAGCCCACGGCGAGAAACTGAGACCCCAAACCAGAAATCTGGCAGCACATCCATTTACTGTGGTGTGGTACCTGCTGGAGAAATCTTTTGTTTCACATTGACCATACAGGGAATTTAAGTCAGGAATAGATAATCCTTAGATTTCAAGTCCTGACCTGTTTCAAAAGTGTTGTATGTCACTGCTCAGCCACTCCTGCCACAGGAACAGGCAACTGTGGAGGTGAGTTTACAGTCCCTCAGCTCTCCCATGGTGGCTGTGTAGAGGCATTTTGGGTGTTTGCTGGCAGTGCAATTCACTCCATGGTCACTGGATGTTTTCACAGGACAGCAGTGTGACCCTTACCCCAGGGACCACCTCAGCAACTTGGCAGAGCCTCCAGACCCCCACCCATCCCATACCTTGAGCAGGAGCTCTCATCCTGGCAATGTACCTCATCCACAGGGCAGCATCTACTGACCATCCTGAGACACTAATTTATGAACTGTTCTCTGTACAAAACCATACAGGTTGCTGATAGATGGCAAATGATGCAAACCACGAGTAATAACACATAAATTACTTGCTGCTCTCTAATAGAATCCGGTGCTGACCCAGGTCATCATAGGAACTGGAGCAGTTTTTCTTAAGGAACGACTAATTGAAAAACAACACTAATGAGGCAATAAGTGCTATTACTAAATCCATTCTGTTGTCATCATTAGGCGAGTCAACATTCCTGTTCTGCACTAATTAGGTCAGATAGCAGAAGCTCAGAAAGAACATTAACCAAGCGTATCTGGAGCATTCCAGAGACAGCCAGAGAGCCAGAAGGGATTTTTGAGTACTCATTGCCTATGAAATTTTGGAATCCCCTTAAACAAGTCATTCCAGTTAGATCAAGATATATTGGTTTAATCCTTTCCCTCACTCTCTCCAGTAAAGTACAAAGCACTTTGTCAAGTTTTCAACTGAGGCCAAATCAGCAATTTTGTCTTGTTTTGCTCATGCAGTAATGCTGATTTTCTGTCCCTCCTGACAGAAGCAGGGGACAACTTCCCCTCAGGTGACTCTGGTCCCCATTCAAAGCCAGTCTGTTTCAGTGCTACAAGGATGAAATCTAGATTCTCCAGCCTTTTTCTGTTAACAGGCATGAGGGGCATAAAAATACCTTGTTGGGCCAGTATCACACGAATTTGTGCTAAATCCCCTGGGATGAAGTAAATTCCCATAACCTGTAATTACTGGAATGACACCTGACAGAGTTAAGTCCACCCCTGTTTCAAGCCTGGCATGGTTACCAATATCTGCAGTTTGTAAGCTACCAAAAAGATCATTGTTTATCCCAGATGAAATCCAGGATGGTTGCAGCCAACTGATCCTAAAGGCCCACACTGTGAGCTGAATGAAGTGCCCTCTGGATACCTTGTGCATGTCAAGGCATCACACAAAAAAATCAAAGCCAAAACAAAACAAAACTCTTTGTTTTCTCTCTGCTGGAGCTGGGTTGATGACAGGAGTCAAATTCAAGTGGTTGTTTTTTATTCCACAGTTCTACAGAATACTCCTTTCACTGGGGTTGTCACAGTGTACATGAAAAACATTTTTCAGTCACTCAAAACATGCCCTATGTAGTTCTTGGGGGTTTTGTTTGGTTTTCTTAGTTTTTAGAAAGTAAATAATCATGTCAGGGACAAATTAAAATGGATGAGTCTGGCTGATCATATTTCTATCAAATCGCAAAGAGAAGAGTCAAAAACTTCTTCTTCAATGCACTAATCTGTAAACGTTTCCCCAACAACTGCAAGAAGGAGCTGCAGCTGAAGAAGAGTTGGGTACTTATCTGGTTAGACCCCCCACTCCATCATTTGTACCAAAGACCATCTTAACCATGTATCAGCAAGTGCCAACCATGGGTCAGCATGCTGAATTTAAGTATTTCAACTTCTCAAATAAAGAAATGAAATTAATCTAAAAATATTTTAATGTAGCAAGCTTGGCTATAGAACCAGTGCAACATAAAGAGGACACCCATTGTGTAACCAACTTTACTGCTTAACAGAGTAAGCTACAGATGCAACAGATTCACCACAAGTTATTTGGTTAAATTAAATACTGAAGTTAGGATCATGCTGTTGGTAATTGTGGCTTCACAGTACCAATGCTCAAGTTGGCTGAGTTAGTTTGACTGTAAGTAAAATGCAAGTTTACAGAGAAACAAAATAATTTAGTATAGTATCCTGTGTTCTGTTCCATGCTCAGTCACAATGATAATGTCTTCAACAGATAAACAACATTTCAGCATTATGTAAATAATGCCAAAACATACAGGAATTGTAATGCCAAATTCACAACATACTACAGTGCTTAACAAACAGATTTTTCAGGCATGGGGGCCAGTGGTGACAATGCTACACAGGACTAGAAGCATCCAAGCCCTACTCAGTGCATACACAGAGGACCACACTGACAGGAATGCTTTACCTTTGATGGAATTGTCACTCTAGAAGTTTGTGTCCCAAACATGATGCAATGGAGAATGAATGTTAAACCCTTGCCTCAGACATGAAGCAAAAGCACTACATGTTATTTACAAACCCGCACCAGTAAAACCACTTTAAGAACAGAGAAAAACTGTGATCCCTTGACAAAGATGACAGAGCTTGGTTACTGTACTGTGTGAACTAGGATGGTAATGAAGTTGTAAACAAACTTTAACCAAATTAGGTTAATGCATCTATTCTTAACTCAAGAATATTGCCATTTCAGCAGACAGTGATTTTTAAAGCTAAGGACACTATCAGAGGTTTTATTTTTGTTTAAAGCCAAAACTTTAAAAACCTGGAAGCTGGCAAATTATTTTTGTTCCTTATTAGCCTTCATTAACTTCTCCACAGCACACTTCAACAGAATTTTCAAATCTCCTGATTTTACCTAATTCTGCTCCAACTTAAGTAGCTGGTAACAAAGTTGAAGCAGACACTACCAACACCTGAAAACCCCTACTCAGAGGGGTTTGGTTTACACTACTAAGGATGAGTTCAGACTGCTGGCATTGTTCTACATTGAACACAAAACACCGAAGCTGTTTTAGGTTTTAATTTGAAAAGAAACACTTCCTCAAAATTAAACAGGCTTTGCAAATATGCAAAGAAACACATAGGGAAATGATATTTGAATCTGTCAATCCCAGCAGTGTCAAACTCATTCTTCCTCCCCCACCCCCCAACCAAACTACGTTGCCAAAGTGGCTGATGAGACACTGATGGAATTAAATTCACTGACATAAAGCCTGGATACAAAACAAAAAGAAACTTTGTCCCTGCCGCGTCTATTTTTTTTCTTTTTTTCTTGCATTTTGTAATGAACCCATACAAGCATGAAAGGAGTTGTGTTGGTATTTTGTGTTGTTTTTTTTAAAACAGGCATAAGAGTTGTGCCAGACAAAACTGAACAAACTTTTATTTCACTTCAGAAAGACTTTTTTTTTTATATTACCAACCTATTTCTCTTCATAACTAAAGGTGATAAAAAATAAATCCATAGGAATGAAAAAAACCCAAACCCTGTAATCAAACTGCTTTTTCAAGTATGTTTCTCCCCTCACAAAAGAGCTGCATTAGCCATACTGCTGATTAGAATCCACATCACAACGAGCAGACTAAGCCCCTAGGCCTGGATCCCTGGAACTGGGCTCAGCTGGATCTCCAGTACCCAAGACTGGAGGCAGGAGGAAGATGGGCACATGCACACGTTACACCACTCCTCAAATCCCTGATTCTGACTACATCCACTGCCACAGCCCCATCACATCCCGCCACCAGGAGAAATGGCACAGGAGCCACAAGGTGATGTTGGACAGGTACCGTTGTTCAGCCCAGTGCAAATCTTATGCTGATGGAGATGCACTTTGCAGACCTACCAGACTGGAGAGTTTTGCCCACAATGTTTCTACAGAGCACAACATAAACCACATCTTGGTATTTTGTTCAGTCTGGAATTCTCATCTCCGTCTACTGCAATTATGGAATCATAGAATCACAGAATAGTCTGAGTTGGAAGGGACAAGGATCATCCAAGTCCAACTCCTGAGGCCAATGAAAAGTCAGTGAGGGGGATTCTACAAGAGCTGGTCCCTGCATTAAACACTAATACACGTGAAAAATAAACGGGGACAAACTTCCAAGTCACTATTAGTGATGGTGATAGGTTCAACTTTTCTTCCTTCCTCCTTATATTCACTTCCCATTAATGCAAGAGAAAAGTGCAACTTTGCAGCATGTTTGCTCACATCAAGTTTTTCCTCAAGAACACATTTTGCAGTAACAAAATATGGTCTATAAAGTAGCAAAGTGCACAAGCTGAAGGCACAGAGTACAAACACATAGGAAAAGAGATTTCAAAATACCAAGTAACAAAAAAAAGAGATAAAAGAAAAATCTGGAATTCAAAATTCCCTGACAGAAGATACATTTATATGGGACCAACTCTTAAAAGGTGACAGGTTTTAAACTAACAAACAAATACTGCAAAATAATGAAACTTTATTCTTATTATTTAAGTAGAAGCTCCAGAAAATAACTTGAAGTTTAAAATCTAATACACTGACGTGTTAACTAGTTTTAAGAATGTCCTTAATATTAAGAAAAGAGTGCAAAAAGGATTCTTCCATTCTAATGCTTTTGGAAGCTGCTGATTTCGGCTGCCCATTTCCACTTTGAAAGGATTGTTTTTCAAGGTGCATTCCTCACAAAGGCCACAGAACAAGAGCTTGTTGATAGGCCAGACCATGGAATTGTGTCTTTCAAAGTCATCTCAACTGTAGCAGCAACTGACATTTTAATATATAAAGAAGAAAGTCCAAAACTCTTCTTTGAGGCATAGTTCGTGTCAGAGCTTGAGTATCAGCAGTTGCCAAAGGAGGCTCCAGATACCACCTGTGCTCCTCCAGTGTCTGTTCTAGCTAGGAATAGAAGCTGATCCAGTATATTCACTATCTGTATCCCCTGGAGCTTGCACAAGCTGATGAGCCATCTGAAATGATATAAAAAGATAAGAAATTCTCTCATATTAAGCTTCCACATTATGTCCCTTGCCACCCTTCCCCCAAAACACAGCAGTGCCTGCAAAACATTAACAGTGTAAACAGAAGCTGATACACCACATAAATGTCCATTCATTCATTTCAGCCTATAATAAGAGTTCATCATCAAACTGTATGACATTTTATGGTAGGGAATAAAGTGAACATACTCAGCTGAAAGCACATGAGGAAAATTGGCGGAAAGAGGGCCATAAAACAAGCAGAAGTTAACAACAGTACCAGAACAGATACCATTCCCCAATGGCTCTACATCCACGCAGTTTGTATCATTCCTTGGCATGGTAAAGGTTACACTGCAGACAGCTGTTACACGTGGAGATGCAGCCTCTGACATCCCACCGGCCTGAGAACCCCAAAGCCCACCACAACCTGTATGCCCAAGCTGTGAGGGGCTGGAGCCTGCTGGAGGGCAGGGTTGGATCTGTACTTACTGTAAGTTAACTCTTCTCCAGCTCTCTTGCGTGACTGGTCACCTCTGGGGAGAAGGCAAAGAAAGGTGTTTTCATGAAAACCTCAATTAAAGATGCCCCTGCTCCTCGCAGAGAGGTTGGACCTTTAAAGGTCCCTACCAACCCCAACTGTTCCGTGATCTTCAAAACAACAGTGAAATACCTCAGCACAATCATCAGCTTCTAGAGATTTAGAAACAAATGCAATCATAGTAACAACACTACTACTGAGGGAATCTCAATTTACTAAAAGTATAAGCTGTATTTCATAGATTTAATTAGATCATCTTTCTGCTACAGACAGTGGGCTTGATCTCATAGGGTAATTTTTTACAAAATGAAGATGAGAAAAACTGCTTATACACAGCTGGAGCTTAAATCATGCATAAAATTGTTGTCCTCACTTTGAACTCCTCAACCAAACTTCGTAGAACTATGTGAAAAAACTCTGCATCTGTCAGTCTGAAAAGTTGCTCCTGGATCTTACAGACTCTCAGCAAGTCTGAGATGTCAACACTTGCTCTTTAAGCAAAAGATTTTAGCACTTAATGGCATTGATAAGCTGTTGTTGTTTAACTGGAAGCTGATGAGCCATTACTGCTCCTGAATACACCTCACTGTGCTGTGCTCCTCATGGTTATTGCTTTCAGTCTTACTAATTCTGTAGGTGGCTGATAATAGTTCTGCTTACCAGTGCATTTCACCAGTTTCACACTGCTCAGAGAACTAAATGCGACATTTCAAGCAGTAACAGTCTGTATCCACAAAACCAACTGGTTTGAAAAATGTTTTTCTTTAGTTACCTGAAAATGAGAGAGACTTGGCTGTGAAGTTCTTTGGCTGGTTCTGTAAGGAGGAGAGACTGTGTGAAAGGCTGGGAGGGGTAGTAAGGGACACTGACCATTGCAAAGGCTAAGTGCCTATGTGGTGCTTGTCAGAGACTTTGTGGGATCCTCAGAATATATTTTAGCAACTCCTCTTTTATGTAGAAAAGTAATTCTCTGACACTGCAAATCTCTAGGAAACAGCTTCAGTTCTGTGTGATAGGCAGGAGCAAGGGAGAGATTAGGGCTTGAGGAGAGTCATACAAGCAAGGACTAAGGAAAGGTTTCTGTGTCACATACTGTTTTTGCAGAGTCTGAAGTTCTAACTCTTCCTTTGGCTTTCTGCAGTGTGGGATCTTCTGGGTATTGGACATGTGGAGAGTTGTGTTATGCCCTGAAGGTTTAGAAAACACCCACCCTACCTCATGCTTTCATGCAATTGCTGTTTCTGTGTAGCTTGCTTTCCATTTATTTAATAAAGATGCAAGCCAAAACTTTGCAGAGGAATATCTGCATCAATGGCAGGTAGTCTCTGATGAATGTGATTGGCACAATCTATTTTATACAGTTTGTATCAGTGCAGTCTGCTAAACTGGAGGTTGTATGAAGTGTTAAGAGTCGAGTCTCATCATTAAAGGAACACAGGCAAAAGCAAACTGAAGTACAGGGAATGTATTTGCTACATGGCATTTTCCAGTGTATTTGAAATGAGCATTGCAAGGCAGAATGCAGTGTCCCTTACTACCCCTCCCAGCCTTTCACACAGTCTCTCCTCCTTACAGAACCAGCCAAAGAACTTCACAGCCAAGTCTCTCTCATTTTCAGGTAACTAAAGAAAAACATTTTTCAAACCAGTTGGTTTTGTGGATACAGACTGTTACTGCTTGAAATGTCGCATTTAGTTCTCTGAGCAGTGTGAAACTGGTGAAATGCACTGGTAAGCAGAACTATTATCAGCCACCTACAGAATTAGTAAGATTGAAAGTTTGACTACACCAAATTGTTCCCTTTTTTGTTTTGTTCTGTACATTACATTCTTTTGTCAGCATTATATGCCTACTCAGTTACAAAGTCTCACACTTCTATTTCTTGGGCCAAATGCACTGCTTTTCTCAGCCCAGGGTCTTATGGTTTTATTTTTATGCTTATCACTCAAAAAATTCTTTTCTTCAACAGACAGCCTTACAAGGAAAGAGTCTGCACCACATCATTTGTATTTGGTTCAATAGTAGAGCTTTGAAGCTCAATAATTTACCAAGCTTTGAAGAGAGAGATGACCTTTGAAGAAAATCACAGGGTGTGAAATCCAGATATTCACCCACCACTAAACATACCCACACCCAGTGAGTGTTCAAACTACATGGCCAGACTCTCAGCATTGCACAGGTAACAGGAAAGATGAAGATGTTTTCTCTTTATGAAGAAATGAACCTCCTGGGAGTAGAGCACGAGGCTTCCCCAGCCTGATCTTAGATTGTCAGACTACTGCAGAAATGGTGAAAAGCGCTGTGCCTTTGTCTGGGCAGAAAAACAGAACAGCACAGAGCAATAGGCACTGCCCAGAGGGAACAATTTACAGTATGAACATTTTCTGCTCTTTTCCTGTTTGTTCTTCCTCCTTTTCCCCCTCCCCAATTCAATACTCAGATGGGAAATGCCTGTTTAAAATAAATACCTTGACTGTATAAATAATTCTGGAAGTGGAGTAAGGAGAAAACTGACATTTTCAGAAGCACTACGAATAAAAGAGAGCTTACAGAAAATAAACAGCCAGAGTAAAGGTTGAAGTTGAACAGGAGCATGATCATGCAGTAGAAGCCTAACCAAAACACAGGGATGCATGAACTGCAAGCAATCTGGTCAAAAAATTCCAAGCCTTCCAATCATCTACTTTTTTGGTACCATCTGCAGCGTTGTTAGCGCTCAAAAGACATCGAAAATAAGGCCATATTTCAGATCCTGAATTGTGAAGGTTCTTTACTAACTGTACAATTATTACTTCAATATTTTTAGGTGTATCCATTTTTACCATTTCAGCACTGTCCTGCACAATCACTACTGAAGATTAATAATTATTACCTAGTAAATCCATTCTGAATAAGCTCTCTTTGAAGTTTCTGGTCTTGAGCAGCATATTCCTGAAGCTCAGATTCCACAGCAGGGGGGAGAATATTTGGGATGAATTTAGAAAATAAAGCTGGTGCCATCTGTACCCATTCTGTAAGAAGAGAGAAAGCAATAACAAAATACACACAAGAGATATTTTGTGAAAATTTTAATGTTTGACAAATGTAACTTTATTTTGAATACATATTAGGATCTTGAATTTTAAAAAAAAAGAAAAAAGAAAAACCCCAAAATCCCAGAAACCACACCTTAAAGCAGAACAAATAATGAGACTGTTGAAATCAGATGTTTACATGTAGATAAAAGAACTAGTATTTTTCTAAACCACATCATCAAATGGAAATTCAGCTCTTGCTGCATCTCACAGGACCTGCTGAGTCTTTGGACACTCTAAAGGACAGGCAACTGATGATCAGCAAACCCATTTGGGTAATTAGATAATGATTGTAAGGTGTTACTCTAGGAAATTTATCCCCAAAATGTACCCTTCTCTTCCCTGAGCCTTTCTTCTAAAAAGCACAGTAGTATCACTATATAACCCCACTCCTCCATCCCCATTTCAAAGGAATTCATGCATTTCTCTCACTGATCTTCCAAAGCTTAGACAAACACTATTTTAATGTTCATAACATAATTCTAACCAATACTAGTTCAGCTTCAGGACAGAAATGTAATTTAATTTCACTACACTGAACATTGTTTTACAGGAGCAAGACAATTTACCTTGAAGTTGCTTCAAGGCTTTAAGACTAAGCAAAGGATGAAAATTGGGTTTACAGCAATTGTATAGCAAGTTCTGAAAGAAACAAATAGCCCTCAACTACTTCTGCAGACAGACTTTCACAGGCTGTAGGAGTTATCTGAAATTTGATCTTTACTTAGAAAGAAAGGATGCTTTTAAATTCACTGAGAAACATCAGAAGTTTTTATACAGTTCCCACAGTCCTGGAAACTGACTGAGGGAGCACTCGACCCCCTCACCCAGATCACTGATAGAGGTTTTAAGACGGACTGGCCCCAGTACTGAGCTAGAATTAAAAGAAAGTCTTCTCTGGCAACATTTGAAGTCTGACAGCTGTTAGAGACTTTCAATCTGAAGAGAAAACAAAGGAAGAGAAAGAGAAGGGGAAGCCCCTGGCTGCCAGCCACATCAGCATCGCTTCTCCTTTTGCTCTTTGCACTGCAGACACTTCAGAGGCTGCTCTAATCCCACAGCACCTTCCACTGGCCCCACTTTCTGCTTTACCTCTCAGTTTTCTGCTCACCAGTCCCACAATACAGCCAGTGGAGCAATCCCACAGCGAAAGTGAGCAGCACTGCCTCAGAGGAACCCGTGCTCTGAGGTTCATCCCCAAGAACTAGCACCACCAAAGAACAGCCTTTTACACCAAGAAGTCTATCCTGGGCTTTTCAGCTACTCAAAATCTGATTAGGCCCCTGGTACCAACCCAAAGCAGTGTCTGCTGTGCTGCAAAGTGGACAGCAGGACAGGGATCACCTGAAATGGCAAACTGCAAAATCACAGGTCCATCACCTACAATATGAAGGGTGGTCAAGGAACACCCACCCTGAACTGCCTTCAAAAGAGTAATACTTTTATACTTATGTACACACCCTTCCTATCTTTGGTCCTGAACACTTTCTAAAACTGAAATTAGCATTGCCTTAAAATTGATGGAAGTATGTTAATTTTGCTGATGTAAAAATAATCCTTGTTTACTGAAAGTGCATTTTGTAAACAGAGAGTCCACTATTGTGTCCTGGTTTCTATACATGCTAAATATTGCACTAAAGCTTTTTGTAAAGGATTCCCAGCCTCATTTCCGTTTCCATAAATGGGGACTGCAAAGCAAAAATAGACTGAAGCTCAGGCACAATCCTTCTCTCAGTCACGCCAAAGTAAGAAACTGTCAGTATTGTAAAAGGAAGGGAAACAGGTACCACTTATTTATGGATAGTTTGAACATCTCCTGTTTCTAAAAACTTCTCAAACCCAGGGTAAGGCTCTCCTCAGTTCTCCAAAACTTAGAAAACCAAAGATCTTCATCCAGAATTGTTTAAAATCTGCAACAACATTTTCCTTTCAATATAATGGTTGTTGTGTAAGATGTCACGATGTGTTCATGAGTTAAATTAAGCTCTTCCATGAAATAATACCAACAAAACAATGGCTTTATAGAAGAAACAATCATGCACCTCATGCCAAAGACCTGGCTGTCTGAAGAGTGACTCTCAATACAACTTCCACCCTTTCAGTATTTCTAAATTTCTGCCATGATAGACTCATTAATATCCTTCTTTCTTTATTTTCCCCTTTGTCTCCAGAAGAGAGGGCTGGGTTGCTTTTTTTTTTAATGTATTTGGTATTCACATGGTCCTTTGCCCAGGTCACCAATAAGATGGGCAACAAGAACCAGGGTAGAACTGAGCATTATGATGCACAAAACACAACACACTTTGATTGTTAACTGTGAATCAGTCAGAGAGTAGACACATTTTAGCACACAAATGACAATCATGAGATAAGTACAAACATTTTTCCTTTTTACCTGGTCGTAGTGTATACAGGCCTTTCACAATATTTGCCATGGTTGAAGGAGTTATTTGAAACGGTGTTGACTGAGCTTCCAAAAGTAAAGCTGAAACAAAATTAACACAATCAGCAACTTTTCAAAGCTAGAAATACAGGCTCTTACACACAGATTTCCTTTATCAAAAAAAATACAATAATTGTGCTTTTTTTTTGGTACCTGATGCCCTCACAAAGAAAACAGCCATGTATCTGATTTCAACTTATTCTCAAGAGCAACAAAACATCACCTTTAGATAGAAGTATCCTGCTCAAATTATGTATAGTGAAAATGTGGACTAACTTATTTTTCATTCATTGGAGGTAGCAGGGGTTGCTGGGCAAAACCAAGCAGGTGATGGCTGTAAGTACTCAGATGCAGAGCTGAAGCAAACAATTTATTTTTGAAAGCACTCTCAGACCAAGCATGTTAAACATCTGAAGATCTACAAATCCGTACTTTATAGCATTTAAAATTTTGCACACAAAACTAAGGATGGATTGAAAGTCTATGAACACGTAGTGTAAAAACTGTAAACACTAAAGAAGTTGTTCTTTTAAACACAAGTTAATAACTGCACCTTTCTCTTGAGGAAAAATTTGGCAATAGCACATTTACTGTTTATGGTATGATATACAGGTTTTTATCCTTATTTGTATTTATATGAGCTTTGTACATACATCTGAATTACAGAAACACACACACACACACAAAACAAAATTAAAAAGGTGTAAACCAACTGCTACCTCTTGATTTTCCTTTCTCTACCAAGCAGTTGAGCACCTTTCTGTGCCCACCACATAGAGGAGAAATGACTCTTACCATTCTACCTAAGGGACACATCTCTTGGGCTTTCACTGGAGAAGCTCTGCTTTTTAAGCTTCAGAGCATCTCCAGTTCTGGCTTCAGCATCTGCCACTAGAATACTTAAACAGAAAGAAAAATCTCCAGTAGCATGTTTTTTCTTCTCTTTCCAAAACTGTTTAAGTGCTCATGTCATAGGGAAATTAAAACAAAGTATTTTTTTGTAACCTTCAAGTAATCACAGTTGTTATATTTAACTGTTACAGATGCATTTGTTTTACAAAGAGCCATCTTAAAAGTGCTTGCTCATTTCAGCTGAAGCCTTGAGGGTGTGAGAGCCTGTGATTTGTTCTGTAATGACATATTTACAGCCCCTGTCCTAAAGATTTGTCAAACAGCCTCTTGGCAGCCAAGAACGTTGGAAATCATAGAATTAAAATGGGCATAGTGCTTTACAATGTGACAGTAATGCACAATCCAAACAATGTGTGTGAAGATACAAATATTTATATCTTTAATTAGACTGTGGCCACTTCAGCCTAAGCATCACCAATAGATCTGCAAAATATCCAAAGAACTGTGAATTTGTTCTTCAAACGTAGACATTAAATTACGTTCCTAAACTATGCAAAACAAATTATTTAAAACAAAAAATCCTCATCACTTTATTGCAGCTTCAGAAATTAACATTTCTTATCTTGCTTTCTGCATATGCACACATCACCTGCTACAGTGCAGATTTAAATCACTTCTGATTTACAGTCAATAAATAAAAGCATGACAGTATCACATTCAACATAACAATGTAATGGCATGTATTTCCTGATTCTCAATAAAGAAAATTAAAGAATATCCCATTTAATAAGCCATACAGTATAAACTAACCCAGCTTGTCCAAAAGCTGGACATCAAGCCTCAAAAAATGAATAGCACTGCTGTAGGATTTGTGTTTTCAGAACAATATCCATAAGAACAATCCAGACTCCTCTCTGGATAGAACCAAAGATCTCAATGTAAATTTAAAGACAAAGTTGTAAATTAAGATGCAAAGATGTGAAACTTCTTTGCACACAAATTCATCTTCAGTTTCGCAATGAAACAAACTTAGACATTCATTCAATCCTGTATGACTTCTTGAGAGCCTCACTCAAGGAACAGAAGCAGCTCTGCCAGACATGATGAAATTACCTCTGTTGTTATTTTACAATCTTACAAAAGACTAACAAATACTAAGGCTTTGACTCTTGCTTTATTAGAATAATTAGTGAGAATCTACAACAGAAGTTGCACAGATTCCTTCTACCCACTCCCAGAACTGCACCTGCAGCATTTACAAAGAGGAGGGAGAGGCAGAATAAAACTGAACCTCAGCTGAATGAGAGTGGTAATGACACCATGATACCATCTGACCATCTCCAGAGTGTTCATGAATTAACATCACATTCTACAGACTAAATTACTAACATGCAAACAAGTTAATTAACCTGTAAATAGTCTTGAAAATAACTCCTGGCAGAATCAAAGAAGAGAAGTGTGGGTTCCCAAGATGAAATGCATTAATTGCAGAAAGATACAAGATGATTTGAAATATTCTTCAACTGAGGTAAGACACAATACCCAAAATGGATTCAAGGATTTTCGAGGAACAGTGAATGAACAATACTGGAGTAAGTGAGGTATGAACCTGCAACGCTTCAGATACTCTGCAGTAATCAAGCAACCTTGTTACTGCACAGCAGCATTCAAGAACCCTTGATGAACGTTTAAACCACTTCCTAATTACAGTGGGGTACTTGGGGCAAGATCCAGGAGCCCAGTAATTCCAGGAGCAGCAGATGATATCTTAACAAGTTCAAACGCACTTGTTCATAACTCAAGATCGACTTGAGAAACCAGGATTTAGCTGCTCTAAAAAGCTTTCTCTATCCTTCAATACTCCTTTGAAAATAGATTTATTTTACGTAGTGAAGATGTAACTTTTCTGGCAGAACAGTGAAATTTTTGCATGTTAGTACAAGGGTTTTTTTTCCTCCCTTTGTAGTAATTTAACAGAACTACAAAGCAGGCTATTTTAACAAATCATACCTAAGTATGACTTTGAACACATCTGCCTAAGTTGTAACTACTCAACAATGCACCTTAAAAAAATTAGAAACCATATTCCCACTAAAAGCAACCCCAGCAGCTTCCACACCAAGGCATTAGTCAGCTGTTGCTCTCCAGTCTTCAAGAGAAGCAGAACGCATTGCTTAATGTGAACAAGGAGATGCTGGAGATCTTTGTCCTGCTGTACAAACGGTGCTTTTTAGGACTTAATTGCACTGTGTATGCAATGTTTATATCATTGTACAGAGTAACAACTTCAATACTTCCAGGGAATTGAGCCCTTACATAAGTGCACAGCAGTTCTGCCCCCTGGGAGGATCTGCAGATCCCACGGAGTCAAATCTGTAGCAGGATAAATTACCTTTCTCTCAGCCTTATTATCCAGGGTCCATCTGACCACGCAAACCTTTCCACTTCGCTGTGACAAAATCCCATTCACCTTGAAGATGGTTCCTTTATCCCAGGCCATGCAAAGTGCTGGATTGAACCCAGATGCCAACAGCAATTAAACAGGGAAGGAATTGCCACTGCTGGCAGCCAAGACGCAGCTGAAAGTTTTCACTGTTGCTATTTTGGGTTGTGGTTTACTGTGAGGTTGGTCAGGTTTTTGTGTTTGTTTGTTTTTGTTATTATTTGGCATTTTGGGTTTGTTGGGGTTTTTTTACCTACTGCCTATTTTATTATTAAATTGCATGATGAAGCTTGAGCATATATTACCTTTTCACTCCTTTAATCTAGGTACAGTTCCTCCATGTTAATTACTGATCTAGAACTTCAAAAGCCTTTTGAATGAAAACTGACTTTCTCTTTGGCTTAACCCTCACATTTGCAGTTACATCAAACTCCTCGTGATCCTGGGATTTTATCTTCCTTTAAACAGAATTAAAAATAATTTTTTACCAACTTATCTACTTTAAAAGTTTGTAATGAATTAAAACGTAGATCAGAAAAAAACCGCATAAAAATTTGGTTTTATTACTATGCATTTGCCACTAAGCATTTAATAAAGCCACAGCTTACTTTTAAAATATTCATTACATAGACCAAAAGCTTTATTAAGTACTTAATAAAAATGCTACGAAATAAAAATTCTGAGTCTTAATCACATGGAAAATATTCAGTGTTGTAAAAAGAATAAATATGAAAAACAAAGCTATAAATGTAGAGATATATGTTTTTGGACTTGTATAATTGGAAAACAAGGTGGTATTTTCACATTTATATTTTTATGAGGCCTTATTGAAATTGGAATATTATTCCTATTTCTTTGCCAAGGAGCCAGATTAACCATGGTGGTCATTACTTGAGACTGTATTTTCCAACTTAATTTGAGTTGCTGCAACTTAATCAACATGAAACAAGGTAAATAAGAAAGGTAGTTGCAACTTTTTAAAATGCCCTAGATTCTTTGATGAAAGGTTGAGTTCAGAGACAAAATTTGCATGTAGATTGTCATTTAAAGAATTTGAATGTGTTCTACAGTACTTGGTAACAACCCAGACCTCTTCCAGAATTGTTACAACACAATTACTTAGTCCTTAGCTGTCAAATTACAGCTGCGACTTCAGTATTAGTGATGGCACCCTTAAACTGCTGAGCGTGGAAATATTGATTATTCCATCAGATCTGCAGAGGACAGAGGGTATAAAAGATTAACAGCTACAAAAGCTGTCTTAGTCCTGCAGAGTGTAAAGGTGTCTGCTGAGGCCTAAGAAAAGGGTGACATTAATGTGACAAGTGTTTCAAAGGAATGGTCGACTTTCCTGCTATAGCAACACCCCAAGAAAAGAAGTGGAACAATACTGCAGTTGATTTTCACTATCAGTTATGTGTGTCTATCAATATTTGGAAGGAAAAAAGGAAGGAGAGGAAGAAGAACATTGTTTATATGGTTCGAATTGGAAATTTGAAGTGATTAAACTATTTGCCAACACAAAATAAGCTAGAAATTAAATACTGAAATTCACAATCCTGTAGATGCATAAAATTGTTTTAAAATTATTTTTAATGAAGAACTTTAGAACAAATGCATCCCTTCCCTACATCTCAAAAAAAGGACCTTTTCTGCTACAGAACCCTCTTGCCCCCCAAAATAATTTACTGTCAGAAGCTGGAACCTCAACAGCTTCAGAGCTGGGGAAAAGGGTGTATTAGCTTTTTGTTTCAGAGGAATTCTAACAGAAATCACCCTGTTTCAGTCTAGCACAAACACACTGGAATTAATTGTTATTTTCTCCTAGTACTCCACTACCTTTCTCTATTTTTAAGGCCCTGAGGAAGAAATCTCATTTTACTTTTACCTATTCTGACACATATGCTAATTCTAAGGACAGAGACACTCCACAGGCCAGTAATTCTGCCTTTTTTAATATTTATTTTTTAAAGAAATCTCCCCTTTTTTCTGTCTCATTCCTAAACTTAAAAAGTAAGAAATATAGTTTATGAACGTGGCGGAGTACAGTTGTGCAGATTTTCTTCTCATACTAACTTTTTAGAGTTTTAGGAGAAAGCAAAGCAGTGTCTAGAGGCTGAGTAACATCCAATACATTACAGAAGGAAAGGGCCTCAGTAATCAAAAAAGACATTTTTAAATCACATTACTTCTGTCATCACAGTAGTCACTCTGTGTCCCAAACCAAAAAGAATAATGATTTCGAATGCCTGAGGGCAGATTCTATATTAAAGCTTTAGTTCAGATTAGAAATGTGATTTTGAAGCAAATTCACTGATCATCCCCACTTTGCTGTTCCTTGGTTGGTATGACAGAGCTGCCTTGGGGCACATTACTTTAACTCCTTTTAGGCAAGATTAAACCAGAGGTGCTCAAACTGCTGCTCCCTGGCACTCAGTCCAAAGGAGCAGACAGCAGCAAGTGGGAAATAAAACTCTCCAAAAAGCAGGGAAAGGTCAGCACTGGGTCCTCAACACCAACACGGAGGTGTTTCATACTATGCTCCCTTTACACCACCTCACTTATTAATGCAGATGTAGCCTAAACCATATAATGAAACCCCCAGCTCTGCCTGAAGAGCCCAAACCTTTCAGATAAAAGCCCGTGGTTCCACTGCACCAAACCTATAACAATGCTCTAGGCATTTCTGTCAAAACCAACTCAGGACAGACATTCAAGAACAAGATCATTTTCCTTATAAAACACAGTCATTAGATGTGACATGGAAATGAGAAGCATAAAGAACAGCTCCTTCAATGTCAGCAGCACACAGAACAGGGGGCACTGCTCTCTGCAAGAAGCTGAAAAACCATGCGAGTGTTTTCTCCCCTTGTCAGGGCATTTTCTCTGCAGTTTGTGCATCAAGGCAGTAACGGGTTGCTTCTCACATGCAGACTGTTTGAGATAGCTGTCAAAATGGAGGGGGAGGGAAGAAATGCCACCTCGAACAGGGTGAGTGTCAACTCAATCCATCTTTTTCTTGTCTATCTCTGCCAAAGGGTGAGGCATAGGGAGTGAATAAAAAACCCCAGCACACATTCAAAACAAACCCTGTGGTCTCTGTTGTAGCTGTAGAGTCAGGCCATGAACTTGGCATCAATCACAGTCCTTCTCTCAGCCTTTTGCACTGCTCCTCTCAAACACAGAGTTCTGTATTCACAAACAAAAGCTGGATATGGCATTTATTAATGAAAGGCATTTTGTGAAAGCAGCACACATCCAAAGGGATGAGGAGGGTCCCTTGCTTCACTGACATCAACAGGCTTTGGGAGGTCAGCACAGCAGAAACACAGCTGCTAAATACGTAGGGCTGGGTGCCCACAGAGCAAGAAACACTCCTACTGAACCACTGCACAACAACAGGAGAATCCCTGCACAGGAAACATGCTCCCTGCTACATCCATCAACCTCTAACAGCTAAAAATAGATTCACTCTCTATAACTTTGCATTCAATTTCTACCTGCTGAATCAGAAAGCTGGACAACTTCATTGTAAAGAGCTGTTAGCAATCTTTTCCAACATTCAAGTTAACTTTTATGGTACTTTTTAGAAAGCACCAACGCAGTGGAAATATCTTTCCTGTTTTTATAAGGGAAAACCTTTTCCAACATAAACAGCCCTTCTATTGAACTTTAATACACCTCCAACAAAAAAATAAAGAAAATAGAACAAGAAGATCTCTTCCCCTCATCTGAATCCAAGTGACCTAACTAGGAAGAAACAAAGCTGTCATATGTAAAAATCTTCAGAGAAAAGACTTCCTTTGTAACTAACTAGAAACTGAAAACATCATGAAGCAGGCTGTGAGCGGTCTCCCTCCTCCTGACTTTTTTCAAAGAAGTTTTTCTTGGAAAATCATGAGAAAAAGTTCTCCTTTGGCAAAATACGTAGTATATTTTTACGCTGGGTTTTAGCTCTGAACTCGCACAGGCACTGACATGAAGACTTTTATTCAACAACTGCCTACACGCCTTTAGAATCCACACACAGTAACCACTTTGTGTGCTCAGGCTTCAGTGGTTAATTCTGCAATTACCCCAGGCAACAGGAACAAAATCAGAAGTGCTGCACAAAGCTATTTTCCCTCTGATAAAGTTCACCTGACTTCCCAGTTGAGTAACTACTGTACAGAAGTGCAGGCAGATGTATTTTCAGGAAGAACCAACTTGTACTGAATGATCTGTACCAGTACATTGCTCTTTCAAGAGTAAAAAACACTTCTTGAACTCAAAACAGTAACGTGTAAGGCAAGAAACAGCCCCTACACACACAGATACAAATAGCTGAAGTACTACAGAGATATGATATGGCTTATTTGGAAGTGCCATAATCAATCTGATACATCCTACTTCCCCCACAAACACTGCTGTAAGCAAAGAATTAGTAGAATATTTGACTCAGACTGCCCTCTAAACCAGCTTTCACCTCTATGACCAGCTTAAGTTTCTGCTGCTTTTTTCTCAATATGGAGATGCTGGGTACCTCATCAACCTCCCAGAGCAGTATTTCAGCCTAGCACTCACCTCCCTTTCCTTAGTTTTCAGGAAGAGAACAGGAGTAATTGCAAACTCTTGTAATTTAAACCCAAGTGATGTCTCCACCAAGGAGACACAACACTATCCTCTTAATGGCTCTTCCTCTTGTTAGATTCAAAAGCCAGCCTGCTTTGGGCACTAAGCTGCCAATATCCAAAAGGAGAAGAGTGGCAGTTACTTGCAAATACTCTGCCACTGAATTTTACCCACTGCAAGTACTATAAGTAGAGAGTTTCAGGAGCTGTCATGCACTTTCACGCAGTAATTGCCATTTTTCTTGATGACAATAAACAGGCAGGATGTTTCCAGGGCACAGAGATTGCACTGCAGGACTATCAGAAGAGATAGTGGCTGCATAAGGAGAAAATAAATCTGAGTTTTTCTGCTTACAAGTCACCTCATGCAGGACTGTAGCAGGAACAAAGACAACATTCTCCACCACCTCTTCCCTAGTGACATGAGGATATTATCTGCATCTTCTCCCCCTCCCACCCTCATTTCTGAAGCTTCCTGTAAATAAGATGCTATATCTTTGCTTGTTACATTCAGTTAAGCAGTTCTGCACACAGCAACTTCTCCCAAGCCATTGAATACAGGAGTCTTATCAGCAAGAGCCAGCTTTGGCTTTGTAAGGAAAATAATCAGGTTATATTCACTTAGTTCTAATGCACCCACTTGAATTTGAAGAGCATTGACTCGATAAATGTGTGGGTGTAAAAGTGTTTCACAAACACAACTGTGTTCACGGATCTGTGAACTGTGCGTTTTTATTATGTATTTACTTTAACTAATGAGAAGTGTTCCAGATAGTGAAGTGCTTTTTTAAAAAAAAATTTCATCTGTCAAGCCCCAAATGGAACCAAATTGGTGTTGGTGCAGGAGAAATTTGTCAAAGTAATGTTCACTTAGGCAATATCTCCTCTGTAAATAACGAACTGACACCTTGATCACTCTAATTTTCGCAACCAAGTGCTCAGAGAAGTGCTCCCACCACAGAGACAGGCGTTGATCTGGCACCTTCCTGCCTCCCACCAGCCAGCACAGGGACAAGGGGACTCAGCCTGGGGGAGTCTGAGTGAGATCAAACACTAAGGAAGAGATCGGGGCTGCACTGCACTTCTGGCTTCTTCCTCCTCCCCGTCCTTTTGGAGTGGAGCAGGAACTTTTTCAAAAATGAAATGAACCTGAAATGTACTTACAGTCCTTCCTGAACACAGCTTCAAAGAGAAATGCCAGATTACAGGCTCTGAGAGAATGACAAGGTACTATAAACAAAACCCACTTCGTACAAAACAACATAGCAACAAATTTCAGGAGCAAGAGCAGATGTTACTCTGACCCTCCAAGTCTAGATCACAAATGGATTAAACCAATTTTGTAATTTGGGGTTTTTTTCAAACAGAGGGAGGGCATGCTTCTTCTCACTGACGTGACAGTTGCAGCATCTCTTTAAAAAACAGCCCCAGGATTCCATTTCTCCATACAGATCATAACTTCCTTAACTTTAATTTGCAAAGTATCCCCATTCATATCTGTACTTTTTTTTCCCCTCACGATACAGAAACATTTTTTTACTGAACCAAATCTGTATCAAATATCAGCAAAGAGCACCACACACTGACATTGGGAAGCAAAGTAAATAACAAACACAGACTTGCATTCTATTTTCAAAGAGCCCTTACATTCCCAGAAAGAAAGGTAATACTCATCTATTTTGGTTTGAATTTCAGGAAGCTAGAAAAAAACAGCTGAGAAAGGCAGAAAAAAATAAAATATTAGAAGGTTTTCAGCACATCTGCAGTACTACATCATGTGCTATGTATCTTCAGTTATTTCCCAACAACCTGTTAGCAAGTTTAAAATTTTATTTAGGCATACTTTAACTCAATTTATAGATCCTCTTATCCAAGATTTAATTAAATCAGATCACGGTTAGGAGTTCATGCCTGTCAGTATTTATCATCTTACTTAGGAGGGAGATGAAATCCAAATAACTCAGCTTTAATAAACTGATGGTCAGACTGAAATGAACCCAGGGAAGCTGCTCATTAAGCAAGAGACTTCATATACAGCAACACAGACAGCTTATTTTTCTTTTTTTTCTTTTCATTTTACTTCTGCAATTAACAGAGCTGGGGAAAAGTATTTCTGGTTACACACACACAACACCACGGGTCTTTTCCTTTCAACAGTTCATCTGTAATTTCTATTTGATTCTGCTATTATCACTGCAGAAAGTTAATTACTTAGCAACACACATCTGACATCACTTATGTCAGAGGTTTATTCAGTATTACACCTTTGCTTTGCCACTGGAAAAAAAATTCTTTGCCTGAAAAATGCGAACATTTTAAGGCAATATCAGCCAAATTTTCCATGAACTTGTTGCAGCAATCATCTTACCAGGTTTCATGATACCAGTAATTCTCTTTGGCACAAAATAAAACATCAGGCCCATGGCTGGGCATTTCTCATTGTTCTGCTATTTCCAAGGTGATGAGATCTGCTCTTAGTGACACTTTTCCAGATGGCAAGAACAAGACTTCATCAGAGCTGATGACCTCCCATCACTGCAGGGTGCCAGGCTCCCTGACCTTGTAGTCACTCTGTTCACCCACCCCTTGCCCAGGATGTCACCTCTCAGTGAGCCTGAAACAACAGCAAAGCTCCTTTCCCTCAGCTGGAGAGAGCAGAGCATTGCTACCAGAGAAAAGACGAAAGGAGCAATAAACTCCACTCCAATTGCTCTAATGCTTTGCTAGCTGCCATTCTGAGGGGCAAAGCAGGCCAGCAGCAAGGTCCCTGTGCTCACACAGACACTCACAGGGGTGGCAGGTTTCAGACAAACACAGTGGTTCACCACAGGAGTCACACTTCCCGTTAAGTGCTCCTGTGGGTATCACTTGAAGCACATTATATTTGCATTAACCCATTAACCTAAGAGAGAAAGTGCTGTCAGCATTCTGCAGTTCACCAAGTACAGCAGCACTCGAGTACGTCACAGCAATAAGCCCAGAGCTATCACAGTTCTTTGACCACACCACGTTCTTAATTACACCTGTCAGTATTTCGATAACAAAATTAAAAAGTAACAGCATAAACAACAGAACAATAAAACATTCATTATGCCATAATCACAAGTCATAACGGAAAATAAATATTGGTTCCCCCAGATCTCAAGCAAGCCATTACTTCTCAGAAAGTCATATTTCTGAAAAAAATAAGTTGAAGTGTGCCACATTTTCTCATGCCTCAAAGGAATTTGCATTGAAGTTCACTAATATTTGGCATTTTATCCCAATTTGCTGTGGATTTCCACAGTATCTGAAAGCTCTGTGGCTTTCCAGACTTCCACTATAAGAAAAATTCAACAGCTCTACTTACGCATTAGGTTGTAAATGTGCTTTTCTGCAACATGTTCCGTAAACAGCTTTATAAGGTCATCTTTTAAGTCTCTGTTAAGCTTGGTTTCTATGTAAAATTTATTCTGGAAAACAAAACAGAAGTTTTCAAGTTTGTTTCTCATAACAGCAAATAAAGTACACTTCTTTTTTCTCTCTGAATAAAAACAGTTCAGAATATTAAAGCTGTAGAATATTTCACCTGTAAAGTGTTTCCTTGGTGACTGCATTTAAACTAAACAGAACATTCCTGTACAACAAAAAAACATTGGTGACAAACCTACTTACATACAGCCATACATATTTATTGTGTTTTCTGTATCTCCAGCTGTATCTCCATACTGATCCGGACTGGAGAGCTTGTACACAAAACACTTCATTTTTGAACTTTTAGAAATTTTATAAATTTTCTTAACACCAAAATACATCTGGACATCCTGTTTGTAATGAGAGAAAATATTTTTTTCTAGAGACTAAAAGTGGTTAAACCATTAAAATAGATAGGTTACAATAATAAATCACCAGCACAACTATCCACTTCTGTGGTTCATTGACAATCTCAGAGGATAGCTACTAAGAATGAATCAGCTGTGGAAATAAGTGATATATACAAATCTATAGAAAAGTGAACTACATTAAAATTTTTAGGATTCCATTACTTTGACCCATTCAGCATTAATAATGAATTCATCTCTTTGAGGGAAATTCAGAGATAATTCTATTTATGAGTTCCTCGAGGGCCCCAATACCTAATGTACTATTTGGTATCAATGTTCCATTTCCAGCCTGCAATTAATAGCAAGACTTTTTGTCTGTGTTTTATTCACAGATGTGTTTTAAATGCTGGGGGGAAAAAAACTGGTTCAAGATAAATCTCCTATCATTAAAAAGCTAGCTTGGAAGTAGAACAGCCGAATTAACTAATTTGGACAAATGGTGTAAAAGAGTTAAACAGACAATCTACCAGAAAATCAACTAAAAAACAACACACAGGAACATTTATCTGAGACATTTGCTAGAAGAAGGGATATCTTAAGGGAGAAAGGTTTTTCCACACTTTAAATCAAGTTTTTCTCCTATTCACTGAAGCATTTAACAAAACTGGAGCAAACTCTCAGAACACAGAGCAATCTTCATGTTTTTGTGTGAAACCCATTCTCTTGGCTATTATAAAAACTACAAAAACACCGTAACAATCTGGCCAGGCAGAAACCCCTCACATTTTTGAGGCAAACATTCACCAGCAGTTATTTACCTTTAATAAAGATTGAACCTGGTAGAACAAAGGCAGTCTGAGGGCTGAATACAAACCCTTGTTGTAGTTTTAAGTTTGTTGCAGTGATGGACAACAGCCTTAAAAAGATTTGTTTTTTTAATTTAGTGAACTTCCTGCTGGTGGTTCCCTCCCTGAAGGTATCCTGCCCGTAGAGGTTTTATCAAGGACTACGACTCAGTTGTTTCCCCTCACCTGGGCCTGTGAATAGAGATTGAGGGAAAGGCTCTGCAGACAGAATAACCTAATTAGAAACAGACTAAGTTATTTGGAATGGTTTTCATCAATGGTGCATTGCCATTGCAACAGAAACCCACAGCAACTAAAGATACACTTTGAGGATGTGTCAAGCTACACACCACATTACAGCCTTTCACCAGACCACTTTCCTAAACCATTCTGCACAAGATATGCAAATTATGATGCTTCATTTTGCTCAGGGGCTGGAAAGCCTAAACTTTTAATTCCAGTATTTTCATCACTAGAAAAGCAACAATAAAAACCCCACAACCCAGCAGTTACAAGACAGTACAAACACAAAACAAATGAAAAATACTCTGCACATTTGCTCACTTGGAAACACCTTTCCAAAAAGATGTTCCACTTGTGTGAGCTTAAATAGACAATGAAAAAGCATCTAACTTAAGTGCTTCATTTGCAATCCACCGTGCTGAAAGGAGAGAGCAGAAGAGCTGTCATCTCCCCCATTCTTCTTAGGGGTAAATCGGGAAGATTTTCTGTATAACATGTCACCACCTAGGCTGTGCCAGTATTTCTTGAACAATGTCTCAAATCACATAAAGGTCTAACTGATGGCTAAAAGGTAAGCAGATGTGAGTAACTGAGAAAGTCAGGTATGATACAAACATTAATTCTACAAAACACCTTATGATAAAGCAATCTGGCAAATCTTAAAAGATAAAACTCAGTTAATATTAAGAGGAGATCAGTAAGTATTTGAAAGAAGAAAAAACAGTATAGAGGAGTGCTTATCACCTCATACATGTACTTGTGTATACAGACACACACAAAATGCCCTCTAGCTGATAAGCAACAAAGTGCAATACCACCCAGCAGGGATAACAATATTTTGGAGGCAATGAAAAAATTTTAACTATCCCAAAACCACAGTGCTCACAAATGTTAGGCTCATGTGATAAAATAACAGATTTTTGGCTGTATCTCGAAGCAAAATGAAATACTGAGATTCTATAAGAAAAACGTATCATCTAAATTTTATTTTTTGTTCAAGTGGAAATATTTGTTCATTCATGTGCGTAGCATACTGTGATATGTACAACCTGTAAACACCCAGAATAATCTCACTTAAGTTTACAAAACAGTGTTCTGCTAGAAATAAAGCACTGTGTATTAAGCTGACTTCCAGTTTAATTTGCTTTACCTTCAGTTACATCCCTCAACTGCTGAAGGAGCCTAAACCCACAGAATCTGAGGGTCTTTTGGCCTCTGTGCTTTTCTGACACATCTGCTGCAGCAGCCTAAGACTGAAAAAATCCATCACCACATGAAAAAATAAAGTGCTCCCAGCAAAAGAAGGAAAAACTCCCCCAGTTGCAAGGTCAGCCCTCTCAGCCATCCCTCCTGACAAGCTTGGAAACACCCCTTGGCCACCACACACACAGGGTAAGAAATCACCTGTCCTGCTTTGGTACATATCAGGAAAGAAAAGTGCTGCTGCTGCTTTTAAGACACACAGGACTAAGCCTAAGACAAAATACTATGCCATGTTCCAGTTCTACATAAAAGCTTTAGTTTTTCCTCAGCCTCATAGATTTTAAAAATATTTAAATGCATATTAATTTTTTCCTAAGCAGCAATATAATTCTCCTTTCAGAACAAAGTCCTCAAGCAACTCAACAGCCTTGGAAACTCCTGATTAAAGCAATCACAGAGAAGGAAAGCCTCGTCACCTCTGACATAAAGGCAGAGTTTAACAACTTAGTCCACTTCAAAACTTTTTGAAAAGTATCAATTAAAGTAACTGCAAAGCTGTAATTTAGACTGTAATTAGGCTTTCACCTCTTGCAGTTGTTTTTCAATTGTATTTTTGCACCAAACAGAGGAAACTGTTGTTGCTGTATGAGAAAACTTGATCAGACACTACAATGTCAGACTGCAAGAGTACCTGTACACAAAAGTACTTCCAAACGCATACAGAAGAAATTGAGAGACAAACATTTTTCCACCTGACTTCTCCAGAGATATTTCCCACATCATGCACAACATTGATTAACAAATTATTTCAGTGAAAAAGTATGACAGCTGATTTGCCATTAGCCTCATAAACCAGCTATACAGCTGAGCCAAGTCAGCACTGCTTTTGGCAGCAAGAGGAACTAACAGGTAAAATAACCAGATAAAAGGGCAGATTAGAAGACATCAAGTTCAAGAAGGGCAAATTCCTCTTTTAATGCAACAAATCTGTATGGTAACACTGTGCCAAAATACTGTAGCAAGTTACCTAAACTCACTGAAACAGAGGAGAGCCTTCTAAAAGATACTGCTTCCCAAACTGTGAAACTACCAATGAGAAAAACTTTTTGAAGAGTTTGAGGTTTATTTAATGTAAATCAGTTTAAATATTTTTAAAGTTTCTTTTCCAGCACCTCTTTTTTTTTTTTTTCTCATTTCTAAGTGATGCCAACACAAGGACAGTTTCTGGGAGAAGGACAAATTTCAAGCTGAAGTTATTAATTACCACAAAAAAAAAGAAAAAGGCAATAAAGGTTTTGGTACTCCAACAAGAAGGATGTAAATTGTTGGTTTCTGAATCACTCCAAGTATGCCTGACAGTGCTAGGAACATAATTTTGTCTTCATCCATCCAACACTCTAAATTGCTTTATCAAATGACAAAGACATTTCCAAGACACATTTCTTCCTGTCTTTTCTGAATCTGTATTATTTGAAAGCAAAAAACAATCATCTCCACAACCTCCCCAAACTAAGAAGCCAAAATTTAACAAGCCAATAATTTATCTCTGTTCAAAAAGATATTATTAATGAACTATTTGAGATGGGTTTTTTCCCATCAAAATCAGAACCATTCTCCCCACTCCAGGAAAGAAGTATTAGGGCAGAAACCAACTGCAAAACTTTGCATTTAAAAAGCATGGCTTCCCCTTCCTCTCCCCATACAACTTAATCAATACTGTTAGGCAGGCACCAAAACTAGGCATGAAACACAAGTTTTACATGTCAAAAATCATTACAGCTGCATTTTATTCTTTTCACTTTCAGTCAGCATCTTGTGTATGGACATATTTATTTGAAAAGAATTTTCTAAAACTTACCATATATATGAAAAGAGGCACAATGCTCTGCAATGCTCCCATATACTGTCCAAGAGCTACGTTAAATCTTTCAATATAGAGATCTGGAGGGCTGGCCTGCAAGAAACCGTAAAAGTCAGGTTGTAATTTGAACAAGAGAAAGATCTGGAACAGCATGGGCTGTGCTTTCATAGCAAACTCAAACAACTACAAAGGGTTTGATACACTACGTCCACGCAAAGCAAGCCACACATCATTCCAGAGTTTCTGCTCTAACTCCCTCCAGCAACACCAATCTCCCTTCAGTAACTAGGTTTTGCCTAAGACTGTACATCAGTGCCCAGCACAACGTCCATTCAATAAGAAATACAGAGAGCCTGTAACAAGCTGACATTTAGCATATGCAAATAAAAACACTTATTAAAGACCAGAGCTTTGTTTTGAAAGCACCAGCTGTCATGCCTAGAATCCATACCCCAATCCGCACAAGTGCTGCAGTGTGTGCTCCCACCCCCCCGAGCTTTTACTCCACGAGAGCAGGGTGGCATTAAGCTGCTGCTTTGCAGCTGAGCTGGCAAGTGGCACATCCTCCAGCCCCAGGGAACACTGTCCTCCACAGAAAACTGCTGGGAGGACAGTAGTTACAAAGTTAGTGCAGGGTCACCTAAGGTAAGCCAAATGTTCAGAGGGTTCAGCTGGAGGGACCACAAAGAAGCAACATTTTCAGAGAGAGTTTTGCATGCGGGTCCTGTGCTCCAGGTCAGGCCTGGGGAAATTTCCTGATGTGCTCCAGCACACAGCATTCCCCCGGAGCCCCATCCTAAACTTGGCTACACAAAACCTGAATGTGCTATTTTCTGGGTACAATACCGTATTTCCCAAAGAAGGGGATAAGGAAGCTTAAAAGATCTGTTCAGCAGCAAGTGAAGTTAAATTGAGAAGAGAACCAGAAAAATGGGAAGCACTAACCACCCTTTCTGTTCCAATATCCATTTGGAGGCGCGCAGGGGAGCTGCATTGGAGCATTCAAAAGTGCACTTGGACACCCACAGATGGAAGTGGACCTACAGTACTGTCTTCCCCTATTATCCACTTTCTCCATCCCAATCCTCCTCCATACACTGCTCTGCCTCTGGCCCACCCCCTCCTTTGGTCTCTCCAGAGGGGCTGGGTGACTGCCAAAGTTCCTGCTGTTCACATACAGAGATACACCTATACAAACCCAAGGGCAAGGTGTTGCTAATGAGAAGCAAAACTTCTCTTCCCCTGCACTATTTTCCCTTCTGACAGCACCAAGCCAAAAGAAGATGGAGAATACAGCAGTAACTGAGACCTTGCAAGAAAAACAAGATTTTCCTCAAGCCAAAGCATCTGTGGCATGAGAAAGACTCGAGGCTTAGCTGCACCTCGACCACCTTATCAGAACTTAAAGCTCTCTTCACAAACATTTTCAGCCTTTTTATGGACACTCACCAGGGGCTCTAAGAGAACAGCTAAAATTTTATGTTGTTATTTTGCTCTATTAAGTATTCTAAATTTATGAAAGGAGTTTATTTCCTTTAAAATAGCTTCTTTTGCCTCCCTTCTTAATATGCTTAATGAACACGTGGGTAATTTTCACAGCAAACACCAATTCAGAGCAGACAGTTCAGAAAGGAAAGCAAAACTGGCAAAGGAAGAAAGTGTTATTCCATATGCAGTTGCCAAAGGCTATATATGGTTATTCCTCATTTTGATCATAAGGTTTTAATCTTATTGCAAATGCAGCTCTCAGGGGTGGCCAAACAAATTTTAGCTCAAAATGCCAACACCGTATAAAAGCGGCTATGAGCTCCAAGGACTCCCTTTCATATATAGCTACATATATAATTTGTTGCAAATAACATGCAATGAAATCTGCGTTTCTAAGCAGTCTGTATTCCTGCTTCGCTCCTTTTCAACCTCAACTTTAAATATGGTTATACCCTCTGATTTGTATACAGCTTCGAAGATTAAAGAAAAAGGAAAATCCTACTTGAAAGAACACGTCCGACAAAAGGAGACCATAGCCTGACACAGGGCACCACGCTTCTCTCACTGAGATATTGCCATTTTCATTAAAAAAACAAAACAACAATAAAGCCAACAAGAAAAAAAACCACAGAAGCTGCCTGGGCAGTGCAGATTTAATCCCAGGCAATGCATGCAGCCAGTCTGCCACACTTCTGACAGGAGACATAAGCATTGATATCTTTTTTCTCCACTGCAGATGAGAAGTCTGCTAGCTCAGCTCCCAAAGCCCATGTCACAGCAAGGGAAGCTGTTTATGAGGGAACAACATCTGCACACCCAGCTGTCTCCTGAGAATGACCCCAGGAGCCCTTCAATGGAAGGATACCTGAGAGCTGTCAACCACCACCACGCCTTGCGATCAAGTGGAAAACTGCTCTGGATAAAGACAAAAAAAGCTAAAAGAGGTCCTGACAGCTTCAGAGGAAGCACTCACTAGTGTCAGGCAGATATCAGGCCTTGGTTTTAACCTCTGCAATGCAGAAATTATGGGGTTGTCTGCTTTATCAGCATGAAATGTCACTTTTCAGTTTTATTCTCTTCATAGCGTTTCATGTCAAGCCTCAACGGCCGAGACATTAACAGCAATGGACAACAAAAAAAAAAGGAAGCTTGACAATCAAACTCTGCTCAACAAAAGCTTGACTTGTAAACTACCAAAATACACAAGCCAAAGAGAAATCAATAATAGTATTTTCACAGCTCATCTATGAATTACTATAATCTGTGTGGGGAAAACAGAACCATCTGTTTTCTGTTCATCACAGTGTTACTGTACAGCTGCTCCAAACTGCCAGAATGAAATCAATTATTTGCTTGAGCACAGGATCTTTCTCCACACCTCTACATTCTCATTTATAGGACAGTAACTGGAGCTGGACTAGTTTTATATGAACTACTTGAATTTTGTAAACTAAAAAGCAGCACATAGCACCAAATTCATGAATAAACAAAAGTTGCTAAGATTTTTATTTTAAGCAGCCAGCATTAGAGCATAATTTGCATTTAAAATCTATACTTATTCACATATAGCTGTTACAAGAAAAAAACCCCAAAAAACTGCTTTGGCTGACACTTTTTACTCCTGGTTCTAGTCCAGAAAAAGAGAACACATACATTCAGCTGTTTAAATTACAAGGGGAGAGGCAGAACTAAGCATAACATTTACTTCTTAGAACTCCCCAGCAACTATTAAGTCTCTAAATCCACTCCTTTCTTACCTGAGGGATGTATTACAGAAGCTATTCAAAAATACCAAATACACACCCCTAGCCTAAGGTTTTCCAGGAAAGAAGAGGATCCCTCATTCCTTCACTCCTCATCCTGAATCCTATGAAACTGTCAATTCAGGGGTTTGGGGGTGGTTTCTTGTAAGTTTGTTGGTTTTTTGGATTGTTTGGGGTTTTTTTAAAACACTCCACACAGGCAGGCAGTTTAAACCCTCTCCTACATTTGCTCTTATCTACCACTTGTAAGGTTAAGAACAGTTTTCCAGCAACAACTGTATTGTGTGTCTGTCCACAGGAGCATTGAATGTTTGGCTGGATTTCTCAAACTCTGATGCAGTTGCATTTGCTTAACACCTTCAGCTTGGTTCTGAGTCAACTGCTTCTTAGAATAAAATACTATGGCTGCTGTTTAAAAGCTGATGTTAAAGACGTAATTTCATCTCCTTACACACCACAGTGGACATCTCAGCACCAACAGAAATGAGAAGTAACAAGAAAACACATTTGAGAAAGGATGACATATAAGACATAGTCAAACAAAACAAGCAACTGGAGATCCTGCATACTGAATTACCCTCCCTTTATTTGAAATCTAATATGTAGGCATTTCAATGCACTTGTGTACAAGCAGCTACATATGTGAAAAAGATCTGGGTTTTTTCAGCTTGAAAACCAGTCTCAATATCACTCTTAAACTGAACATATGAAATCAGAAGGCAGCCGCTGGCTCAAGACAACTCAGAAATGGCTCACAAGAAAGAAACATAGACAACAGTTCCGTGCTTGAGGAACACAAAGTTAATCTATTTATGAAGAGTTGTCTGGCACAATCAGCAGTATGTTTAGTAGAGTTTACACTCCTATGGTGAATGGGCAGTTCCATTTTCCTGGGAATATGCTCACTGCCAAAATGCCAGCACATATGCTGCAGCATCTCTCCCACACCTGCCAAGCGAAAAGGGAGAATGGCTATGACTACACAAATTAACCTGTTATTCATGTAAGTGGTCTGAATCTTCTAAACCACTCTTTGTTCTTTCTCAAGAAAATATAATTTGTTTACCTTGCCTTGCAATGTATGTGATGACCAGGTCTACCTCACTAGACATGGGTATTATTAAAACTTTTTACAAAAAACAGACATCAAACCAAAGCACAGCTGATTCAAAGGCTGTGTCTTCGTAGTCAAGCCTGCACTTAAACCTGTTCAAAGCTGTACAGCCTCGTGATACATTCTCATGTAATTGTCTTACAGCAGGTTAGCAGGTGTGGGCCATGTTCCATTCCCATTCTACACGCTTGTAAAACAAAAAGACATTGTATCTAAAGACCATAAAAACTCTGTTTAGCAGTAAGAAATCTTCAGAAGCTTTTCTATCTATTAAATACATATTAATTTGTGCTGTATTTACTTATATCTTTCTGTAATTGCATCGGGGTCTGCAGCCCCAGTGTAGTGTGACAAGGCACTAAACAGAGCTGCAGGATTACAACCCTTTCCAGAAAGCTGCAGGCAAGAATGCTTCTCTCAGCTTAACTTGCTGATGGTAATGTCATTTTTAATGGCAATTCTGGCAATATGGTCACCCCTACTACTTCAAGTCAAAAGCCATCTTTTTGATGTCCACACATAAAGATACCAACATTTCTAATGCTTCTGCTTTCTACCATCTGAGTTCAAATCATCCATTTGATCTGATTCAGTTCAGTGGGATTCAGAGCAGTCAAGGCTTGTTTCACACACACACAATTAAGCAATGTTCTCCCAGCAAAACTGATGGATAAACACCTACAGCTCTGAATATGTGGGTTTGGTTTTTTCCCCTTTTAAGTATTATGGACCAGACAAATGCCCAGTCTGCACCTCCTCTTAAAAAAAATGAACTGTTGATATTAACAGAAAGCCCAAATGGACTCCAAGAAACACTACTGATTTAACATGGTTAGTAAAAAAGAGTTAGAAAATTCAAGTTCTCAATTTCCATTCCCCACCTCTATTTCTGATCTTTTTTAAAGGCAGAGCATAGAGGAGGCAGATTTGTTTTCTATGTAAGTCTTTGGGAAACTACTACATCTACAGAGAGTATTTCAGGAAATCAACTGATTTCAAATTACCAGACGTAATTCAAGTGTTACTTCTATTCTACAAGAGATGAGCATGACTTTTGAAGTAGGCTCCCTGTATTTCCTTTAGCTACCAAGTCAGACAATGCCCATACAAACAGTGTAGTAAGAACTGGCTTCTTCACATGGGTGGAGCAAATAACCTGGCCTCCCAGAAGTACACTACTACAGTCTAATCACGCCTTCATTAGCAATCTGATTTACTAAGTTTACACAAAAAGCAGCCACAGATGATGTTGCCAAAAGTTGTATTTCACAGACGGGCATAACTGTTCCATTACAATATAGCACTTTATAAAGGTAATGTAATCATCAGTGTACCTTGGAAGGAAAGCAAAATACATCTGCAAAACAATCTGGAGTAAAATGACCTTAAAGTGTAAATATCAAGAAGTGCTATGAGATGGTCCCCAGTATATAACTCTGCCCACAGTTAGAAATTCAGTTTTACCAGTCCCTCAAAGCACTACCTGGATGCATTTTCATGGCACCCTGACTATATGCAAAACCCACAGGGTAAACGTGACAAGCCACTTAAGCTTCATTACACAACTGTTTCTAAAAGATAAATAAAGTAAGGAATTTCAGAACCTCACCTAAAGTTTGGAATAAGACATTTGTATTAATCAGATTAGTGTTTCAGAAAGAGTAGGGGCAGGAGATGACAGGCTCCTCACCACTGGCTGGAAATTCCATATAACCACAGGGGACAAGGGGAAGGTAAACACGAGACAGCAAATAAGACAGGAAAAGGCAAGGAAGGAACAGATTGTCCACAAGAGATATTGTTAAGCTATGTTTGAAAACAAATGACAACAGACAGTGCCTCCTTTAACTCTGTGTGTTCAGGTGTGAATATGCCATAGCAAATACACTGGGAATGCTGCTCTCTTAGAATTTCAAGTACATTAGATTCACAGGTAAGACAGGCCTGTGAGTTACTGTTTTGCTTATTGTAAATTCTATAGAATTTTTTATTAAATTATTTAAATTAGGCTATTGATTAGGTGCTGTTCAGTTTAAATACTGTTAAAACCTTTAGGCCTAAACCACTGGTCAAGTCAGGGGCTGAGTTTGGCAAGGGGATCCACTCTGAACCTTATGACTTAATGTGAGGGTCTCCATCATTCCTTCCTATCCTTACCCTTTTCCTATTCCCAGCCTACACACAGATCATTTCTGGCTGATTTTAGTTTTAGACTGCTTGATTTCAGTTTGATTTTTCTCTGTGTACTTTAACCATGTAGTAGTAATAGAGTGAACCTTGACAATGATCTCTGTCATGTTTTCACTTTAATAAAGCTGCTTTCCCTGATACCTTCAGCAGGGGTTCTTTGAGCACCCTAAAACCCTCATTCAGGACACCTGATTCCCACGCACGCTCTCCCAAGGAAACAGCAAGTAGGACAATACTTTCATACACTGCACTGACAGGTTTGAGAGCCAACAAGCCAAAAGGCTGAGAAGTTGTAAAGATTAATATCAGGCAGGAAACCTTTCTGGCATTGCACAACAAAAACTACAAACCTGCAAGTCCTGGGGGCCAAACAGCAGACATGCAAATTATCTACCAACACCAGTGACTCCTCAGTGCAGTCATGTTCATTATAAAAAAATATAATTCATCATCATAAAAAAAACCCACCACAAACAGAAACCAACAGATCCGTTTTTCACTCTCCTCTAGATAAAAAAATGGTGCAACATGACAAATAAACGGTTTTCAGCTCTCAGTCATTTCACAAAGGAAGCACTGAGTTTATTCTAACCAAAAGGCAAACACTACACTGCACCTGCACAAAAAGCTACGTTTGTAACAAGCCAGCTCAAAGCCACAGTGCATTCTGATCGTCAATGCTTTGAGTACTTTCCAGCATTTTTTGCTGAAGAGATATGTAATAGGTAGAGTGCTTGATTCTAAATTATTTTATCAAAGTGCATAAGAATAAATTAAGCCAGAAACACTAGTGCCTAATGCAAATACAGTTTTACTCATTTTAAAGAGAGCTGTATTTAATCTGAAAGCATATGTTTGTGTATCCACCCCACCTCATACATCTGAATGACTCAGCAATTACCCACAAAAACAGCTGACATTATTTCAAACCACAGCATAATGAACCATGTCCATTACAAGTGAAATGTTTCCAAATAAAGCATCTTAGAAAAATCATCTGTATGCTACAGGCTTCACAGACCTCAAGACAACAGGAAACAAGTTAATTTGTGTTTTCCGCAGCGATATGTTATTTTTTTTAAGCTGACAAAATCCAAAATTCCAATCAACTCAGGAATTAGGGAGCTTGAATTCTCAATTACTGAAAGCTCCACATGGTAGAACTCAGTCTTAACTAATGCAGAGAAGCTGGTCAGACATCAGCTGCAGGAAAGGAAAGCAATCCTAGCTCAGAGTCTCTCCATAGCAGTCTGAAGAGAGGCTCATTAACTTACAGATACAGTAATGAGGGAGCTGGAAATGGCTTGGCACACACGAGGCCCCAGATCAGCCTGATGACAAGCAATTCATCTCATCTAGATGTACCATTACTCAGCAAGTCCCACTCGCTGCTTTTCATCCAGTGTCCAACATGCAGAAATACACCAGCCCAGCCACATTTTCCTGCGGCCTCTGCCACCACTGAAAGTAACTCTCTCGAGCTGAAAAGCTGTGAAACAAACCTTTAGGAATGCACAGGGCAACAAACACCAACAACACACAAGCTGTCCCACAGTCTGGAAAAGCAGAAGTCACACAGGATGACCAGGGACTGTTTGAGTGTGCCAGCACAGTGCCTGGGACACCCAGCTCAGGACACCCGAGTGTCCATCACTCTGCTGACTCCAGCTGCGGCCACCTGCTCTGACAACACACACAGGGAGGGGGGAAATAAATATATATATATATAGGGAGCTTCTGCAGTGAATGCCCCAAAGAGAGAAACCAAACTTCATTAAGACTAAATCCACGCAAGAGCAAGTCTGACCAGTCCCCTGAGGTGCTCCCACTTTTACTGTGTGGTATCTGGGTTTTACTGGTTTGGCTGTTGATGAGTGGTTCCTGTAGGAGACAGCTTGCTCTGACATGTTGGTTACATGCTGACATTCTGCAGCCCACTTGCCATTTAACTGTTACACTGCTGTGTAAAGAAGGTGCTGGCCTGTCCAGAGAAAGACATTGCACTTGACTGATATTTCAGTTTCCATAACCATCTATTTTCTGACACACACCAACATTCCTGCTTATACTGGGCTACTTCTGCATCTCTGAACATTAAAAACCAACAACTCGCATCAAGTCATAGCTTGCCAAATAAACAGAACTCTTAAATGTTGCTGGCAGGTGAATGAGATTATGTCAGAAAGCAAAACACCACAAACTGCATTAAAAGGATTCACATATATAGGTTTTTTTTATTGTTTGCCTGTGTGAACCAGAAACTTCCAAGCAACTAACATTTACAAAGTAATTTGCTGTTGTTGCTAGGATAAAGATCTAGAGCTGCATTTTCAACATAAACCCCGAGTGACTGAATGTCACCAAAATGTATTAAGATCAAAGAAGTATCAGGATAATAAAATACACTGCATTAGAGTAATTTCTTAAGAGTAAATTTCACAACACACACCTAAAACAGTTTCTTTGTAGAACAATTTTTTGAGGCACATGAGTTTTACCTCCAGCAGCTCAAAAAGATCCCTTTGTCATCCAAAAGCCAAGTCATGTTCACACGTCAGACAAAACTCACATAATGCACTCAAAGATGGTATCGTGTTATATTACAGGTGTGTCTAACCTACATAAGGAAGCTTTTGCAAGGCTAAGATTGCATTAAACAATTGTCTCAATTATTCTTTCAACGAGCTGATGTTCAGAAGGCAGCCTTGGTTTTAGGCAGAATTATTTAGGCTCATTTGTGCTAAAGCAAACTTTAAAATCAGCTGCCTCAGTTTTGGGACTTAAGAGAAAAGAGTCAAGGACTAGCATGGAGTAAAGAATTTGGAGTATTCCCAAACTGAAATCAAATTAAAGCAGTGTATTAGCATGGGATATATCAGAAGAACTGGCCAAACTTGTACAGTGAAATGAATCACAGTTCTCACAAACAGGAGAAAAAATGTACAGGCTGCACCAGCTCAGCAGAACCAAGGGAAGGCTTTATTTTAAATACTGTGTTCACCAACTCCAAGCAATTTTTACAGAACACTGAGGCTGTCACTCCATGAGGAATAAAGAGAACATAAAAGAGAAAAGAAGAAAGCACCTAGCAAATACCATGCCTATTAAACGCTGGGTGGCTATTTTTCTTTATAAGGAAAGCCACAAGAGGAAAACAGTGCAACAAAAAGGACATCAGAGAGATCACAGTGCTACGTATTTTGGTGGGAATGCACGTTTAGGCAGAAATACCTGATGCAGTTAAAGCACTGAGAGTGTTTTAAGAGGCTGACAGAAATTAGTTATCAATGTGTTAGAAGCACTGAAGAAGCTGCTGTAGTTTAGGGTTTTTTTGTATTTGGAATCTCTACTTCGTGAACTGCAAATCAGTACAGAATTCAAACATCAGTTATGGAAGTGAACAAAAGCTGCCAGGAAAAATCAAGCAGTGTTGCTGCTAAAACAGTGACAATTTCCAGTACATATCTGGAGATTCTAGTCTAAAAGGAATGTTCAACAAGGAATACACATGAAAACAATCATGGATGCACAAATAAGATGCAGAGAAGGATAGGGGTACACAAACTGTATATATTAGGACTGCTGTAAACCACTGACATCTAGAGATAGGCAAGAAAAATGCAGAATAAGCTGTAACAGAACTCCATATGCAGTCATTCTTAACTGATACTTCACAGTCTATATTTAATTCTATATTTAATTACATTTTTTCCTTTAGATTTTCCCTTTTGTGCTGCTTGTGGTGCACAAGAACCATAAACAGTTTATACATATTTACACAGGAATGGCAGACATTTATCTTGTGTGCTCAGATCATATTTGACTGAGGTATTTACATCCCAGATCATACTTCAGATTTCCCATTCTCCATTCTTTCATTCTGTATCATATATTCAGGTTTAGCCATTGCTCTCCACGTGGTAGAGATCTCCAAGGTCTGGCAGTGCCAAACCTTTGGAACTAGTAGTTGGTTTTCTGTCTGACAGCCCATTAGTGAATGAAGTAGTAGACAATTTTGTAAGTTAATGTAAATCAGTCTTAATAGCAATCCCCTCCACGGGCCACCTACATGCTGCTCTGATATAATCACAGATCCCAGGAAAGAGAGAATTAGATTGTGCAGCTTCTTACCTGCAGCTCCTTTGAGACTCTCTCTAAGTGGTTAGTTATCTTTTTTATTAGGTCACTATACATCTGTTCCGAATGCTGCTGGCATACACACTTATACACACAACTGCAGAAACAAATATAGGAACAAACAATGAACTTACAACAGTTTGCAATGAAGGGTAACAGACTTCAAAACATTTTGTTCAAGTTTCAGTTTAGAGGATAATACAGTTAATTGAATGATTGTTGAACTTTTAAATACCGTCCTAAGCTTGGAATGAGCTCCAGCAGGCTCTTACGGCTCCCCTGGAGGCACCAGGGTGTCCATCCCATTCCCCCTCCCCAACTTCATTTTAACTTACAATGAGTTCTCTTAACAGAGCACTTCAAAACAGCCAGGACAATTCTGTCAACAGCACATTCCTACTTCTGGCTTTTGTCTCTCCTCTGTGAATGAAGTCTTCATTAAAATAAACAGGTTTAACAATTTTATGAATATTCTAGGGCAAAACCCTTACTAAAAGAAGGGGAATGCTGACAAGTATTATAGAAGTTGCATCAAAACCATGGTAGCTTTAAAAAGAAATGGCAAAAGTTCTAAAATTACAGATCCCAGCATGCTACTCCATTCTTTGTTACTTAAATTCTAAGAAAATTCTACACTTTCATAATAAAGAAAGATGGAGAAAAAGAGCAACAAAACTAATTCTACATTCCATGGCTTGGCTGTGTTAACTCTAGTCTTCAGTGTTATCTTCGATTCTTAAGAACACTTTATTGCTCTCATATTGCAATACAACATCTGCAAAATAAGGCTGCTCATTGAAGACATATTTACAGCAGTTGTAAAACAAGTACATGTATTACTTTCAGCAAGATATTATTAGAGTAGTCATCACTGTCAGGACTAACACTAACATTCATCTGTACCAGACAGCTTTCACTCCTCAGTCAGCATTCTGAAATTTAGCAGCCAAACCCAAGAGGCCCAGGGAGATTTCACCTGGTATCTTGGGCAAGTCACATCTTCTCTGTTCTGCTCCCCTCTCCACTCCTCTGTACCAAGAACTGTGACAGCAAGCAGTTTAGGCCAGAGACTGCTCTTAGGACATGTGCAAACAACCGATTTCCAGGGAGATCCAGACCCCAGCCTTGAATTCTGCAAGCTTTTAATGGTCCCAGAAGCCCAAAGCTATGGGACAGCAACACTGTATCTCTGTAGAGGAACTATGACTTTCCAATTCTCTGCTGAGAAGGCGATACAAAGGCAAACTACAAAGATGGCAAAGGTCTGCTTATTTGGTGAACCATCTTATTTCTTAAAAACCAAAAGACACCCTACACCTCTTGTATTATTATAATTTAAAAATAACTGAGTCTCTGTAGTTTGATATTATTTAAATATTATCAGTCAAGGTCATCCTTCTTCTTTCACATCAAGTCTAGCAATAGCAGATCCTATACTGAAACAAGCAACTGCAAAAGATATTTTTGGTACAATGCTCTTTGCTAAGAGCAAAAATATCAGTTCAGTTTGGATCAAAGAGAGAAACACTGATAAGAAAAGTGAGACTGCTTTTTGTGATCTCTTACAAAATCAGCCAGCTGGGTAACCACAGCAAACGGCCATACATGTGTTTGCTCCATAGCTAACCAGTACACAAGTTGACTGCTTTATTTGACACTGAATTTTAAAGTACACTTCTCCTTAGTGTTACACACACTACTGCTGCCTCTACTTCTGCAACATGTTCTGTAGCCAAACACCAGTCTTCCCATGTACACACAGGGTGTGTTTACATTTTATTTGAACACTTCTATTTAGACGTTCCTTCCCCATTTTGAGATCCTGTTTTCAGTTCCTGATTGTGGACTAATTCTGTGAATCATCCTGATATTACCCAAAAGAAGTCACAAGCTTGTTGGTTCTTTAACATAACCAAACACCTTAGGAAAAGGAAATCCCAAAAAGGACATTAGAGGGTAAGCAGTAGTTGACAAGGATGAATATCCAAGCTCTCTAGGTTGTCCTGAGGAACAGAAAACTGCACTGCACCTGGGAGGCAGTGGAGGTTGCCAGAAGCACAACTCAGCCGTGCACATTTTCCTCATCTCAAACCTTCCTTCACACCTCTCTGCCAGTTTATCCAACCCTTTTGTAACAGAAAGTGACTGTGCACAGGCAGGCTTCGGGCTCGCAGTTGAAAACAGACACCAATGACACTTTGATACCTTACAGATAAACTGGTCCATGGTAAATATCTGCAGACACACCTTGGAAGCTATCTCCCAGCTCTCACTGCTGGGGAGTAGACATCTACAGCTACCACTGACCATGTCAAATATAGCAGTTTGAGTTTCTAATAATGTATTTTGAGTTTGAATTATGGAAACCTTGATTCCTTTAGTCAGCACAAAGATGAATAAAAATACTACTGTATTTTCACCTCAGTTTTACTGTAAAGAAAAAAAAAAAGTAGCTGTTTGAACCACTTCAAGAAACTTTCCATCTTTCAGACTAAAGAACTGGCCTAGTTCTTTAGTCTATTCTTCCAGTTCTAGAAGCAGAAGATCTAAACTCCAAGTCTGCTACAGACTCTCAACAATACTCCAAGCAAACATCCTTATTAAATTCAATTAAAAAAAAAAAACCAATTATCCTTCCCTTGTCAATCTATCTTGTCCAGACTGTCAATCAAAGGAACAGTCTAAAAATATTAACAAAAAAACCAAAATCTATCTACTGGATGGAAGAGGCTGTGGCAGAGTAATTAGAACCACAGACATAAATTTTTAGAACAAAACTGACACACCAGCTTTACAATGACACTAAACTGTGGAAAATCTTTAGATTTGGTAATAGCAAAATATATGCAACAGATATCCATGCATCATTACAGTCCTGCACCAAGTGCCCCAGATGGACAGGGGTTATCACCTGGAGAAACTCAAAACCCAGTGTTCCTTCAGTAAATAAAACTTTTGAGGAGTAGAAAGGTAACAAAGATGAACTCCAGTTATCTGCAAACCATAACTAGGTATAATTAAACCATTAACTTTGCACAGCTACTCTTTACCAGAGATGACTTTTGAGAGATGTCTTACTGCAGACTGTTTGCACATTAGGGATTTCAAGCTGGGAAAAGATTTTGATTACTTACACTAAAGCTGTCTCTCTTAATTCAAACGACCATCTCAATTATTTATACACACGATGATATCTGAGTCCTGATGAAAGTCGTTTCAAAAGTTTGGAGAGGAAAGAGGAAGTTTATTGAAGTTTTCAACTGGAACTAAGGGGCAAAATTGAACACCTGCCTTTCTTTTATCTGCTTCCCTAATCCAAAGTTTCAAACTGCAGAGACAAAGTGGCTAAGAGCAAGTGGGCATAAGGCAACAGAGCTGAAAGTCTCTAAAACAGCCAACAGTGACTGAGCTGGCAGTGTTATTCCACAGAGGGCAACACTCTGGTGAAGAAAACCAAGACAGAAGTGCTACAGTTGTGCTGCTGGCAAAGGCAAGGGGCTTTAACAGCATCTTGGCCAGTAAACCCAGCAGTCACCCACTTTCCATCCTATTCACCAACACCCTGAATACCTGCCACCTACAGAACAAAAACCTCCATTTTAGTTAATCTCTTAAGAAACTGCCAGGTCTCCAAAGCATTGAGCATTTTGGTTTGGAGCAGTAGTATGATGGGGAAGCAAATCCCCCACCATCACAAGCACTGAGCACTAGCTTAGCCTGAAGGGCAGTTCTGGTGTGTGATTAGATCCCTTTAAAAACAAACTGCAGCTCCAAGACAGGTCCAGCCCAATTCTTGTCTCCAGCCAAGAATGGAGGTACAAAGGAGTGTCCTTCAAACAGCCTGGAACTGCACATGCAGCTGATGGCTGGGCAAGGGGAGAATACATCAAAGCTACCTGACGAAAAACACACAAATGGTAATTTACATCAAAGGACCTCAGCGCCAGGTGCTCCTACTTCCTTCTGCATATCAACCACTCCAAATCGGTTCCCATTAGATATGATAAAGAAGCCTTTTGACACATTAAGTCAACTGCCTACCATGCCAATCTCTTGGGAGAAAAGGATGTTGAGGCTTTAATACATTTCCTAGTACACTACATTAAGCAACTGTGCTGGGGTTTATTTTAATGTTAGTGTTTTCAGCACTTATGCATTTTAATTCTTTAACATTTACTCCTGTTAACATGGTATGTCAAGACACGTATCTATTATTCACTCTAACCATTTAAACAGTACTGTATTTCATATAACCTTGCCATTTGTCTCCTCAAAAAAGTACAAAATACAACATATGCCTAGGCAGCAAGATCAAATAAACATTTCATTTTAAAGAAAAAATAAGTTATGCAGCATTTAAAGTATTTCCTTACCTGTATATTTGTTCATAGGAGATAGGGATGTAGTCACCAGGACTCTGAGTTAAAAGCTGATCTATGGCACTGTCCAACTTTGGCCAATATGTGCTCTTATAGTCTTCAATTGTTATAACATTCATTACTGCAAGAAAAAGACAAAAACAGATTTAGCAACTTCACCTAAAAGACAACAAGCAAATGAATGCTCTGTGATTTCAGATCACACCAATAAGCAAGCCTAAAAAACCTGGGAACAGCTCACTTCCACCAAAATAACTTCATCTAAAGCTAAAGCCCAGACTTGAATTTGTACCTTTGCATTTACAAAAAGTAAAATCAGGAAACCTGCCAAATCCATGCTTGGGTATTTCTCTGGGGTCCAAGTAACAAGGAAAAGCAAACTCTTGGGAGTTCTAACATGAAAATATAATAACAAAAATTTATAAAAAGATTAGTTCAGAAATTATGTAACTTTGTGGCAGGTCCGAATCAATTATTAACACGGCATCTTCACATTCAGGAGAACAAACTCTGGCCAAGACTTGTAGTTTTCTGAATAATCCTTCCCAGCAGATGTATTAATTTCACAAGTCTCAGGTGGGACCAGCAGCTTCCTTGGTCTAAAAGCTGATGCAATTCCCTCTGTCTTCAACTGCAGTTAGGCTTCCAGGCAACTTTTTTGAATCTGTATTACAGTTCCCCTCTAGCAGGGACAATTACACTCCTTTTCCAGATAAGGATCACCACAGGGAAGAATAGGAGGTGTTTAAATTAGCTTCCCCACTGCTCCCTGATCTTCCTCCTGAGCTTCCCAACTGCACCCTCTTGCACCAGCGACTCAGGGTGCCTTCACAGCCACAGAAGGGTTTGGATCTCTCTTTTCAGGGAGGATTTCTGAACCAACCACTGGTGGCTCAGCTCCAGAAGGTTCACACCCTCCCTTCAGGGCCGTACTCTCAGCGCTACCTCCCTGCCTTGTCACAGCACCACAGCTTCACAGCACCCACTCAAAAAAGCCCTCAGCAACCAACAGCACCTCAATCAAATCTATGATTTGAATTCAAGCTACGAAATCAAATCTATCAAAACAAAAAAGGATCAAAACTATCCAGCCCAGGAAATCTAGAACAATTTCTTCCTTTGAACTCTCCATGTGGGTCTGGGCTATATGGAACAGAGAGTAAAGATATTTCTCACCCCACACAGACCAGTTTAGACACAACACTGGAAAGAAATATTCTGGTTAGGGATGAATTTTAAATATACATTTAAATACAGATTCACTGCTGGGTTTGAGAAGCAGTATTTTTGAAAGGTATTTTCACAAGGGGTTGAAAGGAGCTGAGTGAGTCACTTTTGGCAGCATTGTGAGGAACAATTCTAAGGAAATTGGCAAAACACTTATGAGTATCATGAGGGAAAAAAAAGATTATAAAGAGAACGTGGAATAGAGAGAGGTGTGAGACAAGGAAGTGTTGGAACTCTCTCTGTACAATCAAGTATTATAGATTTGTGTGTCTTGTTAGGGTATTTCAGCCAGAAACTTTGCCTAGAGAAGGATGTTAGTGCAGCACTCCTGGCTCCTCTTCATCCAGCTACAGCCATCGGTCCACTCTTACTTCACAGCTGTTAAAGAATCAGATCCAGTTAACCTAAAAGTGTCTGAGCAGTGAGCAGGTCCCCACTACCAAGTGCTGCAGGACACTGCCTCAAGAGCCCAGCCTGCAATCTGAAAGGCCATCACTGTTGGCTAACAGGTGAATGAAGGTCACAGGGCTGGGTACACAACCACCAGGATTTCAGTTAACAAGTCCAACAAGTCAGCTCCCTCAGTAAAAGCATCCATGCAGTCAGCAACAGCAGAGCACCTCCCTGGCAGTAAACTCAGCCCTTATTCCTTGCCTTGTAATGCCTCGTTTGAGTTCTCATCCCTTACAGAGCCCAAGCTCCAGGCACGTGCTCTCAGGAGCAGCTCCACATAGTACCTTTACTATTCATCCCTACACTCAGCAGCAAAACCTGAGCTTTTGTTTTTTACTTTGTTACCTCCAAAAAGATGGGCCTCCACAGAACCACTTAGCTCCACAGAAAATATTACACTGAAGTCACCACAAGACCAAATCTTGTTTTAAGATTTCAATGTATAATCACACCCACATCTGGTTTATCATATTAAATGGGCCCTATTAATTTGAAAAAAAAATAGTGAAGCAAGAATTGAGAACACTGCAAAATAATTTAACCAGGCTGTTGAGGTTTTTTTGGTTTTTTTTTACACTATGGTAAAAGAAAAGAGCAGCAGACAGGAAGGTCTGCCCATTAGACATGCTGCACAGGTAAAGGACAAAATGCTTTTATGAACACCCCCGTGAGACTTGCATAGAAAAGTGTGCATAGAAAATTTACTGATAAATTCACAGTAACATTCTGGAAAAGCTTCATTCTCATTCAAAAGTCTCTTACAAGTACTATGTAATTTGATTTCCACACTTCAGTTCTGAAACTAAGCCAACCACAATATTTACATAGCTAAAAGTCCAAGACTATAAACTGAACAATCACTATTTTCATTCTTCTAATCCAGAAAACAAAGTACTTTAAAATTTTAATAACTATCACAAGTTAGGTATGTCCTTTTTCTCCTGGCAGTGCTTACACACACACAAAGGGTGGCTAAAGTAAGACCCTCCAACTACAAACTCTGCAAGAACAAGGTCAAGACCAGGAGGAAGGAATCACACAGATCCTTAGCAAGGAAAGACAGACCGCCCTTTAATTTTTTACTTTTCTATCTTTTTAGTATGTCATGCTTAAATGCTTATCCCTACATTAGGTATTCAAGATTTAAAAGGATTTGCCCAACAGCTTCCGCTCCGAAACTGAAATTTAGTTGGTTTCTGGGAAGTGACACTGATATTTTGTAAGAAAGCATGCTACAATGTAGGATTTTATCCAACTTCAGCATGTTTGGAGGGGTGGGGCTGGGAGAGAAATCAGTCTGATAGAATCAAAAGAAGTCAGTATTTTCCAGAGAATTCAGATTTTCCAGAGAATTATTAAAGACTTCACAAGTAAAGCCTGAGCAACAACTGCTGCTTTTCCAAATACAAAAACGTTCAAAAGGAAAACTGTAAGTGAAATGCGGCAGTGAAACCATTGAAGTAAAAAAGAATATGTATAAGCTATCATAACCTAGATATATCAGTATTATAGTCATAATGGAAACGCAGTCTGCTTCAAGCTACCAAATTCTTTGATATCGACTTCAATGAAAAGAATGGCAAAACCCACTAAGATTAAAAAAACAAAAAAACCCCAAAAACCCCACCAAGAGTAGTATTACCCGTTTCATCCCCCATGAAACTGGTGATAAAACCTTACACACATTCACTTTTTCAAATCTGTAGCTAAAAAGCATGAGACAGAGCAGGATAGCCTGCCAAGCATGTAGACATCAGTCTGACAATTATCTGTCATTTATTCTGGCAATAAAAATGAAAGAAAGCAACTAAGCATCTTTCAGAAGCTGTATTTCATCTCACCAAGTGACACACACGAAACTTCACTGCTCAATTAGCAGTGCACCCTACAATCCTCAGTATTTTGCTAAAGTGTACAAACTCTTCAGGCAGCTGTCCAAGACTCATCTACAGACTGTGGCCCTGTGCTTTCCTTTTTCTCAGCCCCCATGTGCATGTTTTCACAATAGATTTTGCTCTGCCCCCCTGCCTGACACATCCCAGCATACATTAGCAAGTTTATGAGTTTGCCTCGTGGTTGCTTCCAATTCTACTCTATTTTTATAACCAGTTTCTCAGCCTGCATTCAGGCTGGTTAGTAAAAGTAACTTTTTCTTCATCAGACCATTTGCCTACGCAGCAATGCACACACACTGCACTGAACAATGTTATGCAACAAGGAAGGCAACAGATTTAATGGAGACGCCAGTGCACACAGCCACATGTGCCTGTCCCAAATGGCACTGGCATCAACCACATTTACAACCATCCTTGCTCGAAAAGGATAAAAGAAACAAGAAGGAAACTCTTCATTGTTCACCGAAATCGAGTTATACTGTAATTACTATTATGGAAGAGTTTTCCTTAAAGGACTAGATGTTATCAGTCTTCTTGTCTCCCTCATGGACTTTGAAAAATACTTTTCACAACACTACTGCTTTAGAAATCCACAACTATGACTGAAGCTGATCAACCATAAATATCTAGCTTTAAGTTTATTACAACATAGAAGTTTTTCTTAAGTTGCTTTAAGGAGAAGAAAAGCTGTTAAAGAAAAACTACTAAATGAACTATGCATTATTCAAATTTTAGCTCTCAGTCTTACCAAAATCTCAAGGAAGGAGAACCGGATTTAGCTCCTTTGAAAGACAGGAAGGATAATCTGCCCAGGACAGCCTCTGCATCATGAAGCAAGGCAGAAGTTGTTGCTCATTCGGTTGCAGAACTGCCTCATGCAGCAGAGAACAGACAACTTTCCTATCAAGCTCAGGATGGGCAAACAGCTTCTCCACACATGTTTTGCCATTACTGGGACAGAGCAGGCACAAGGGACCCAGCCCTCACTGCTTCCTCTTCAGCGAACATTTACACCTAAAGCAACCTCTCTCCTTTTTCTTATGTGTGAAAATTAAACAAAGGTGACAAAGGGATCCTCTGTCAGAGCCAGGATCAGAACAGGCAGGATCCCAACTCAGTTCCTCTAGTTCTGTGTTCTAATGAACAGTTCTAATGAATTTCACTTAAGAGAATTTTCTATTTTGCAGGAAAATCATTTTCTAAAAAAAAAAATATCAGTAAGATATTATGTTGGGATACCAGTGCTAGAGAAGTGAAAACAAGAACTTCAAAAACCACACCCTAAGCAAAATCATGTTCTGCTGCTGTTTCTCCCCCTCAGACATAAATTGTGGATTAGCTGGAAAGTCACTTTCCCACTTGCTGGAGATCCAGCTTGAAAACCATTTTCATTCTGAAACAGAAGGAGAAACTAAGATTCTGAATGTCTGGACTAGGAATTCAAGAGCCTACTTTAGCAAGGTCAAACAACATCTCATTTCAACTGTCTCGAGTGTTTAGAAGCCACCCCAAGGTACCTGGAGCCCTGACAAGCAAGGCAGGCAAAGTGCCATGGAGCTCACAGAGCCTGGGAGTCTCAACTTCAAAGCAGCCAGCCTTGGCCATGTGCCACAAAACCCAGGCTACCCGAGAAGCAGAAACCCAGAAGCCTGAACTTTGAGCTTTTGATCATCTCTGGACATGGACAGGTGAGAGAGCACTGGGGAAAGCAGGGAGGACACACAAAATAAAGTGCATTTCCCATCAAAATTTTATCATGGCAATTACACAGTTACACTTCCAGGAATAGTTTTAACTATCCAAATCCAAGTTTTCTGACGGTCCATGAGAAAAAAGGGTCTATTTTGCCCAGAGGGGTGACTTTTGGAAACAAAACTAGAACTGAAACGTACAGAAAAAAAATCTTCCCTTCCCTCGATCCTAGCTCAGAAAAAAAAACAGGGAAAAAAAGCCTTTTTTATTAAAAGCTACACGCAAAAGACATTTTGGAACCCCCCAAGGCCAGGACAGATGGAGCTCTGAACAACCTGGTCTAGAGGAAGGTGTCCCTGCTCACAGTAGGGGGTTGGAACAAGACGGTCTTTAAGGTCCCTTCCAACCCAAACCCTATGATATTATGGTTCTATTCTTGGGGCTAATTCGGGTAAATTAACCCGCTGTCATTCTCATCAGTCCTTTGCAGACACCTGTCTCTTCCAGGGGCTCTGCCCACATCTTCCACCAGCAATTCCAGACAGGCTTCCAATTCATCTCTAGGCTTTTCAGGCAGAGAGGGACAAAGTCTATAGCAAAGCACGACCTAAGCTAAAAGGCTTCAGAAAAAGCAGCAGCCGAGAACCCTGCCGACGCTCACTCTCCCAGGTCTACAGCCAGATCTACCGTGACAGGAAAGCAGCAGAAGTTGGGGCGCTATGCGAGGAAAGGTTATTTTCGCCTTCCAAAGCGCCTTAACCCGTTTGACTTCGCTTCGAGAAGCCTCTGGAGGCGAGACCCACGTCGGGGTAGGAAAGCGCTGAGCCCGGCCCCAGAGAAGGGAGCGGGGGCAGCGGGGGCAGGGGGTTCAGCGGAGCAGGCGACGCCCCCCGTGCCCAGGCCCGGGTCACTCACGGAACTTGGAGGTCGAGGCGCTGATGTTGATGGCGGCGATGGCCCCGGCCGCCCCCGCCCTGCCGGC